>VXBT01001181.1:309924-440793 GCA_013400235.1 Oriolus oriolus | reverse complement strand
CTCCATCCCACATAACAGTGACTCANCATCACTCCAAATGCCCCCCTTCCTCCTTCTCCCCCAGATATATTGAGGATGAGGCCATATGGTCTGGGATGTCCCTTGGGTCACTTAGGATCAGCTGTCCTGTCTGAGCCCCCTCCCAGCTCCCTGTGCACCCCCAGCCTCCTCACTGGTGGGGTGGAATGGGGACCAGAAAAGGCCTTGGCTCTGTGTAAGCTCTGCTCAGCAGTAACAGAGCATCTCTGACTTAGCAACACAGTTTTCATCAAAAATCCAAACCACAGCCCCATACCAGCTGCTGTGAAGCCAAAACCAGCACTCTTTTGAAAAACAGTAGATGTAGTACTGGCATTTTGAAAGACAGAAATGAGCTGAAATGTTGACCAGTCATTATTTTCTCAATGTAATTCTCAATTGCTAATATGCTTAAGGAACTAAAATGTGGGATAATATACTTTATTATGTTTTCTAACATCAATTACTTGCTAACTTGCAGGGTAGTTTTCCCATAAGTCACTCAATATTGCTATGCTAATTCATCTGCCAAGTCAAGGGTTAAATACCAGTGCACTTCAAATGAAATTAGATAAATTAACTTAGCAACTGAATGGCTGTATGCTGGAAAGAGCAAGCTGAGATATCCTTCCCTTTTTTTAGTCAAGAACGTTAGAAAATCGGGTGTTTTAAGAAAGCTGTTGGAGATTAAAGGATGAGCCCCCAGACACTTGCAGCCTGCATTCTCTTCAAAGATTAATTTGCATAGAGACAATGTAAATTCACTGTTTATCCTCCAGTTTTGATCTGGTGACAGGTACCAGAAGCACCACGTCTAGAGTAGTTCTAGTCTTCTAAGTGCCAGTATTTGGCAATGCTGTTTATATCAGGTGTGTATGAGTTACAATATCCTGAAGGCTTTCAACTTATTTTAACTTTTTAATGCAATCTAAAAGCACTTTTCTATTCTTTTTTAGAATTTTGGCTTAACCAGTTTTCTTTGAATTATTATAGAACAAACAGCTAGTGTCAGGTAAATTATTCAGAAGAAATTAAGTAGTACCAGAGAATTCAAAAGGACCTTTTGGCTTTCTTTGTTCTAAATTTGCAAAAGTAATGCAACTGTGGGATTAGAAATGAAATTTGAATACTAATACATTATTTACTCTTCTGCTGTTTGATGAAACTTTTTCTTTGTATCTCTTCCTAAGACTTTCTTGCAGCCAGTAAGTTCATTCAAAAAAGTGGAGTCTTATAATTATAATTTGTAAAAAAAAAAAAAAAGACAGAAAAATGAGACAAAATATTTAAATCCAAAAGATGTAAAGTCGAGAATTGATTTTGGTTTAGAATTTTATTTTTCATTTAATATACTGTTCTTTCATCCTCTCAGTGCACTGTAATGTAAATCATTATCCATACTTCTATGCTTAGAAAGTATATTAATAATTACTATTTACTTAAGCTGACAGTTTGCCTTGTGCTGTACATCCACAGAACTTAGCTCCTAACAGTGCTGGATTTACTAAAAGAAAGATGTGTCTGTGTGGGGGCATGTGCATACACATTGGGAAGTGTACAGACGTCCCCAAACATATTGTTGGCTTTTTCCTTCAGACGTGTAGCTACAAAAGTAAAACCCAAGAGACTGCCTAAGACCCTAAAAGAGACAGCCCCAGACCTTAATACGTGCCTTGGGGCTTTGAGTCATCTCCTCACTGCTACCTGTTCCCAGGCCTGCCTAGGTGCTCACAGGTCTGTCACTGCTTCCTTACTAGAACTCCTTAATTGACTGTGGTTGGGATATTTGGCTTGTCTGCTTTACAAATAAAGGGACATCATGTGTACTCTTGTTTATTACTATTATTATTATTATTTTTATCATTACTATGAAAGAGTAAGAACATCATTCAGAAAGAATCAGAATATTGAACGAAAAGGTGAAGATTATCTTCCCTGTCCCTCCCGCCTTTCCATTTAAAACTAAAACAAGTTTTCCAGAAGTTCTAAATTATTTACTTTTACCAAATCCAGATTTTTCAGCAACACTAGTCCCTTTGCTCTTCTTTCACCCCATTCTGGATACAGCATTAACCCTCACAAAGTTGTTGATCAACTCTTGACCCCCAGTGATTCTCCCCACAGTCTTCCCTAGACTTGAAACAGGTCAAACTGGTCAGGCTCTGCCTTACTCTTGAAGAATACTTCAGGGCACTCATTTTGGGCCGCAGAAGTCACAACGAAGGCCAGACTCTAAGAGTGGAGCACAGCCTTGCAGTCTCTGTGTTAGGTATCTCTGCCCACATGGGATTTTTGAAGGCAGTGAGGTGTCCCCGTTGAGGTGACCAGTGTGTTGCAATCTGAGAGGTTTTTGTTGCGTTGATGCTGCTATAAAACACCAACTACATCTTTTAAGCTAAAGCAGAGAATCAGTGTGTGTTGCCCTGTGTCCCAGAGCCCTCTCAGTGAGATCACACCGCCTCCTAGGAGCTCAGCAAGAAAGGAAACTGCTGTCAAAAGATTTTTGCTGCAGGTATGGCAAATGGAATTGAAAGTTTTGAATGTGTAAGTGAAGAGTATGTGACTCTCATGAAATATAAAAGTGGTTTGAGTTGATAAGGTACTTTTTAATGGCTGGAGTGTTAGCACTTTATTACAGTTAGATTTTAGTCCTCCACTGATAAAGCAAGGGGAGTTGCCAATACCCTGTATGCAAGTAGTCTACAATTGCTTTTGCAAGTGTGACAAGAGGATTTTTCACTACACAAGTCTAATTTCCCTGGTTTTAAGGCAAGTGGATCTCACAGCTTTTGAGCTAAAATGCAAGAGCTCTAAGTAAATAGCTCCTTATCCCATCATCAGTCCAGGAAGAACGGTAGCTGTCCTTGTAGCAGCGAGCAGTTCAAGAAAAAATTTCTAACCCACAAAATTATATAGAATGTGTCGTTCTCCTGAATGCTCTTTTGCAGTGTGATCAAGAGGCTTTCCTTTAGTGAATACATTTGCTCACTCAGTTTTGGAGAGTTGCCCTTCATTTATTCTTTCCCTTTGGAAGTACTTTCGAGTGCAAATTACTGCTATCAGAAGCCTTGAACTGAGAGGCTATTATTCTCCATGCTCAGATTAAATTAATTTTGAACAGTTTAATGCAGCATGTCCGAGCTGCAAGTCCAAGTGGTGTCAAATCTATTTCTCTGCTTTTTTAAGCTGCACCTTCAAGGGCAGTATGATTCATGGCAAATGTGTTCTTCTAATGTCTTTTGCTAAGCATTATTATTTTCTTTCATTTGCAAGTCATGAGGATAAAATGTTAACTATTTTCCTCCTAAAATTATATAAAGAATGCACAATTTTATACCAGCCTTTTTTTTTTCCAAGAAGATTATTATATTTGCTTGCTGTGCATGATATAAAGGAAAAAAAGAAAAATAATCACAATGAGAGAAAGAAATTATTTTTTAAAATGTCTAAAGGAGAAAAAGGAGACACTATAGGATCCTGCAACATCATCATTGCATTAGCAAGGAATTATCTTTATCAAGGTCTCTGTAATAAAATTAAGGAGTTTTTAATGACTGGCTACATAACTATTTTTGTTTTTGCCAAGGTGCAAAAACGAAGCGTGACATAAATCTGCTTTACTTTTCTCTTCTAGCTGAAGCATTCAGCTGTCTCTCCACTGATTCCGATTGCTAAGGTGTCATTGAAAGGTGGTAATGAAGATTTCCCACAGGTTTCTGAACTCTAAATAGCCAAAAGAGTGGCAATCAGTTTTGCACTGTGTGGAAGTAGGGAATTTGCGATGCTGAGTGATCCAGTGCGCTTTCTGAGAAAGGGGGCCTGATGGCCAAATACATTTACAAATCCAGATTTTCCAACCCATTCTCTAGCTCAGCAGTTGCCATTTCTGTTTCCCATTTTGCACTCTCGGATATTGTTGTATTCTGATATTTAGGTAGTTTCAGTACTTCCTGATGTATTGAATATCACACTGACATATGGTGTCCCTATTTTAACTTCATCTTGTATGTCAAGTAATTGTTGCTAGTTTCACGATCATATGTATCTTCGAAATTTGTATAAGACCACTCACTATAAGGTATATTTGCATATTCATCAATAATCATTTGGTTCTGGTGTATCCTCTCTAAGAAATGGGGCATATACACAATTAAATGATAAACATAAGGGCAGTGTAACCATCTGACAACTAAAGTCACCTGTATGATAAGGACAAGCCGTAGTGGTATCTCCTTTAGTAACTGAAAAAAGAGAATATGTAATTCTGCCTGTAAAAAACCAGCACCTTTTTGAAGAGTGACAAGGATGGATTTTTCTGAAAAATCCTGTTGAATTTTTATGGGCTGGAAGGCAAAAACTTTCACATTGAGCAACTGAGGACTGAAATGTAAAAACGGAATAAAATCTGTTCTGTAAATTATGCAACATAAATTGCCAATATCTGGTCCCACATTCATTGCTTAAGAAATAGTTATTTGCCTGTGCTGTACAATTAAATACATTAATTTTAATGGTTTACATCACGAGTGATACAGCTCTCATGAGATGCATATTATTCTCACAAGCTGGTGATCCCATGGCTGTTATTTTTGAGTTGTCTATTGTGTGTCTTCAAAACTTAGCCTATCAATTTTTCTATTGTTTTCATGAAGTTTCACTTCAGTAAGCTGGGTTTTATCTATTAAATAGTTGGGTTAAGTAGTCCTCTGTATATTTTCATATATAGCTTGGATATTTGCACAGTTGTAGAATCCTTCAGGGGCAAAGATAAACCATGTAAGAGGTGAGAATGCCCACCATCATCATCATCATCGTCGTCGTCGTCGTCATCACCATTCAGCCACCACATTTTTTTAGTATATATTAGGATGAATAGTATTTCCAAAATACCCCAATCATTCATGACGTCAGATCATCTGTGACATCACTTCTCTGGTTTTCTTTCACCTCTATTGCTATGGTGTTTCATTTATCTTAGACTTTTTTTGAACCAAGAGCACATCAGACAACCTGCTTTTTCTATTTGCACGTTCAGATGCAAAGTTGAGTTCCTGGATAATTTGGCAGTATCATGGGACATTAATTGTTCGGGCAAGGGAAGCTCTAAGGACACCTTTTGTGTTGCAAATGCAGAGAAGAGTGACGTGCATCGTACTAGAATCAGGGATTTGCTGGTTGTTGATATAATGTTGTCAAGAGAGATGTGTTGCTGTCAGGAAGGTTAAGGCACAGCACAGCAGAGACAGAATGCCAGGCTTGTGAGGCAGTGACTGAGAATAAGACCAGGGCACCAATGTCATGGTAGGATCCCTAATATTCATAATTTTAAAGTACAAGAGAAAAATAAAATGAAGCCACAACATGAAAAATTACACCAGTGCTTATCATAAAGAGAGATGTCAGAGAAGCAGCAGAAAATGTGACATTGATGAAGCAAAATAAGATAATGGAAAACGAGCATTGGATTCATTCTTATTGGAGTTACTGTGAGTGAAAAAAAGTATGACAGAAGAGTTGTTGGCTCATGCTTCTAAAGCATTTTGAAGTACAGTTACCGTACACTTACAGTCCTCAGCCAAGTGACTTTTCCAACACCTAGGAGTTAGGAAAAAGTAAGGACAAAACGAACAAATAAGTTTTAATAGGAATGCTGTGTGTAAGGCTACTGACATGGGAAATTCTTTGTTGGCTTCATCTATAAAATAACTGTAATCTTTGAAATACTTTCATGTATTTTGTGGGAAATTTGCCACAATGCATCTGGGCGTGCCAACTGAGACCTTCAAATGCACCTTACTGATGTGCAATGCCAAAATCTTCAGTCTGGGGACTTGCCACAGTAACTTTAATAAAAGAAGCTGGAGACTGATTTGCAGTTGAGTCATGCTGTCCCACTAACGCTGTCATCAATTCAAAGAGAGAAGACTACCGAGCAGGTCCTGTGTATCAAAACACATCTCATTAATGTTCTCTATGCACTACTGTCCTTTACTATCAGATAGGCTTGATTTTGCCTTCCAATGTTCAATGCTGCTGCTAATCCCTACCCTCCTGATGTACATATTCCCTTTTAACAGCATCCAGAAGCCCAGCATTTGTTAGAAAATCCCAGCAGAGTGGCACTCCTGATCCGTCCAGGATGAGAGGATTTTGTATTCTGGCTAAATTCCTATCCACCACTTTTTTTGTAGATTGTCAAAATACAGGAGAAATTAAGCCAAGTGTCTATTTCTGTCTTTACTCCTCTTGTGCTGCAAAAGAATTCTCAGTACCTCAAAAAATAAATCATTTTATTGTCCCTTTATGAAGATTAGATGCTATTTATTTAGACAGAAAATATGAAGTCCAGAATGGGATCTTCTTAAAGTTTGTTAGTATGGATGAATGAGATTTCCTTTTCTCATACTGGGTCTAGGATATTCTGGCACCTCTTCTCCAGTTTTTGAGAAAATAGCATATTTTAACTATGTATACTACAAGCTCACTTTTTCTTTCCTTTTAAAAATATGACTGGCCCAAACCACTGAAGCATAAAACACATCAACAAAGAGTTTGTGTTTCACCTCACAGAGGGTCTGATCTGATTTCTGTTCACAGTCCCTTGATGCAGGGAAGTCCCTGGATTTTTGTCTTGAGATAAAATTTCCTTTAAATTTTCATTTTCCGAGAGTGCAAAAGGAAAACACTCAGACTCATACTTCCCTCCAAGTCTTTTATTCTTGTGTACTTGTATTCTACGTATATTGTAAATGCGTCTTGTATACTTGCATTCTAAATCTTACTACGTTTTTTGTTGGTTTGCCTTTCATGTAAAATTTAAGATTCCTATGTATGACACATGGAGTGATTTGAATACACTGATATCATACAACTTTTATTTATCATAGTGCTACCCCAGATAGTGTATTACTCTGCAACAGATAGTGGTAAAGGCTTTTTATCAATTATTATGGTGCTCACAGCTCACATCTTCACAAGAGAAGCCCTTTTGAAAGAATTAAAGCATATCCTTTCCTAGATGTATAGTCACCTCTTAAAATATATTTAGGTTTACTAATGGTACAGAGTTTTCTGCAGTCATTGATGTTACATAGTTTGGATTTATGATTGCATAAAGGCTTAGGTAGGTCACAATAGTTCTGATGTGAGAGAATGTTGTGAGAGAAACCCTTTTAATAAGAAATGGTTTGGGAGGGCTCCAAAAAGTGATCTTTTTGTTATTTTTTTTATTTCTGTTGGGTTTGATAAACAGGAGATGAGATCATCTGGCCCGTGAATCTATGCAGACAGATTATGTAGAGAAAGACTTTTTAAAGAGGGGGGAAAGAGGAAAAGGTAAATTAATCTGAATAAAGAAACTGATTATGGACACATGCACAGAAAAATGAAGTCTTAGAACCATATGCAGACTGTTAGCATCCTTCTAGCCCTGTTGCAGGTACTTTAACCTGGTGATGATTGGTGGATTAGGAGTTATTTTTGGGTCTAAAGAGTAAAATAACATCCAGTGTATCTTCCCCTATTCCATCAGAAGTTTTGAAATTTACTGTTTAAAATTAGTTGGAAATACCCAGTTGGAAACCTCCTGTACATTTAAAAGAATTTGGGCCTTTTCTGATCATGACTGAGCTACACTTATTTTTCTGAAGTTCTTCCCTTCAGTATCTCAGTCATCTTGTTTCTCAGGCCTTGCCTGAAAGCACAAAAGCACATGTGCCCATAGCATGTGGTGAAATCTGTGCCAGAAACCAGGCACTGGGATAAATTATGGGATGGAAACAGGTTCACCTGGGTGAATATCAGTGCAAAAGGGCATTCAGACACCAACCGCAAGGGGTGTTTGTATTTCCATGACATTATATAATTCCTGCGCTGTTAATACGGTGTGAGTCTGATTTATAGCAGCAATTTTCACAGGGCATTTTTGAGCTCTGTGCCATTTTTAAAGGTTTGGTCTCTAGGAACAGCATAATGAAATCACTAATATGATCAGAAAATCTCTAACAAGATAAACAGAATTCTCATCCTTCTTCCTGTCGCTAGCAGTGTTGGAAATTATCTCCTCCTCACCAGCCTGCTCCTGTCTCACAGGGGGTGTATGTGGCAGCTGCAGAAGCCATGTGCCAAGTCTGAAAGTGCATTTTTCATGTGTTAGTAAGTAGCTCTAGTGCTGACTGTGTGAGAGCCGTGACACTCAGTTATGTAAATCGTACGTGATTTGTGAGGAATTTAGTCACTGTGGCATGCTCAAGACCACAGTTTTTCACAAATCCTTCATAAGATCAACTTACAAGGTCGTGTGAGAGCACTTAATCATGGAGATTATTTCTGCTGCTAACATTTGAGCAGAAACACACAACTAAATCTTTCTAGCCACCAATGCCCCTTTTGCCCTTTGCCAAAAGACTGAGGTTTTGTCCTAGCATGAACTTGGAACCAAAAGTTATTTTGGTGTGCTGGCACAAATACCAAGAAGGCCAAAACCCAAAAAAATATCACAAATATAAAAATTATATGAGTAGAAAACAGTCACGCTGACTTAAAACAGTGTAACACTGCATTAGGAATTTAACTAATATGTCCCTTCATAGAGTGGAGTCTATGAAAACGGTGTTTCAACCTAAGTAGTGATGAAATGAGTTTCAGAACATGCAGAAACCAGGATCTGATGATTTGGATTGTGATTTTTGAGATAAACATTCCCAAGATCTTCACATTCTAAAGAGATAACCAAGGGAAAATGTTGACTGGGGTCACTAGGACAGTCCTCCTGTCTTTGTTATCCAGGGATGTGCTCACACCTATGTGAGATCTCATCGTGAGGCCATTACAGCAGGGAAGAACAGATCTGAGGGGCTGAATGAAGACACTGCAATGAGATTTCCCTCTGGCTGGGAGGGACCGTGGAGAGGGAAGGTGGTGACCTGTTGGAGGAGAGCAGGGAAGAGGCAGACATGCCTGGGGGATAATGCACAGGGGTAAGTGAAAGAAGAGGAGCTGAGAGAACATGTGCTCAGCTGAGAGGTGTGTGCTGGGCAGAGAGAGAGGAGGTCAGTACAACTCTTTGCAGAATTATTTGCTGCTTAAAATGTCTTTTTTTGGAGCAAATCCCATCCTAGTTGTCTCTTACCTCTTCCATTGGATGTAGAGCAATAGAATAAAGTCATGCAAACTTAGAAGCAGTAAAAGTCTTGGAATCACTTCCCTCAACACCCCCAGTTAGCAATCTGATGTGCTACAATCCTGATCTCTTGCTGCCTAAGTGTTCACTTTACCAAAGAGAAATTTGACTTTTTAAAGCCACTGTTAGTATTGATTAAAAAACCCAAACAGAACTGTAATGAAACTATGTTAAATTTTTAATTTCTGTCATCCCAGAAATTTGAAAAAAATAATAATGATGTACCAAGTTATTTTTAAATACTGAGGTTGTATTTTGATCTTAAATGTTGCGAGAATTACAATTACATGGATGTAAATTACATTTGGAACCACATAGTGCAGGTGGTTGGTTTGTTTTTACTGTTTTCTCCCTAGAATATAGCTAAAAGCTCAAATTTTATAATAGTTGTTGGATTTTTTGAGGGGGAGGGGGGAAACTGCATTATTAATTATATAACTAAAGGCCAAAAAATCATGTCTTCTGAAAATATGAATTCCTCTCCCTTTTCCTGAAATACATTCAGGGCTTTTCACTAAAATCTGTTTCACTTTAGTTTTGTTGAAAGTGCATGGCCCAGTCCATTCTGTTCTGTTTCAACTGATGACCATATTTCAGCAGTGCAGCACCAACAAAATTGTTTCATATCAAAAATTCTTAAGGGGGAAATTCAAAACATAGTTAAATAAATAAAGAACAGGTTGTGACATACAATTGCTCTCCATTGTCTTACCAACCTCAATAGCTGCTTGAAAGTGGGTTTTTAGCTGGGCTGAAGGCTTTGCCTCCATTATCTTGCTGGTCATGTTGCTCTACTCGAATTGTCCTGATGCAGACTTTGGTGAGCCAAGCACAGTTTTGTACTGACTGGAGCTTCCTGCTTCCAGTCTCTGAGGTGCTGTGAGGGAAACCTGAAATAACCAACCCTTTTGTCTACTGCAGACCAGAAGCTGCCAATGGAATGAATCATGGCTTTGCAATTTAACGAAACAAACTCGAGCATCTTGATCCAGTACCAGCAGAAAGTGATAGGAGAAGCTTGGCTGAAAGTTAAGAATTCTTTCAGTCAGAAAAAAATAATTTGCTGCTTTGTTAAAATTTTCTGAGACATAGTAAATCCTCCTGTCAATCTTTATTTTGGACTACCTGTATTTCTTAGAAAATTTTGGCTGGTGTTTAGATGATGTCAAGAGCAAGCAGGGGTGATGGTGGGAAATAGCAAGGAGGCTTATTCCCAATTTGTAATATCCCTTCCTGTTTCACATAATTCTTTTTCTGTGCTGACAGAGTGAATAGGAAATGGGAGACAAATTTGAAGGCAGGCCTGTCTGAACATGACATTCAGAAAAATGTACCTAGATACTACAAGAATGAACCCAAATTGACTCTTGTCACTTTTTATCAGCTTTGAAAAGGAAAGTAAATGAGAAACTTACCTTGCTGACTGTATTTTTAATATCTTCTTGAAAAAGGATCTGAGTCAACTTTGTCCCCCTTTTACAAACCTATTTTAGCTCCTAATTCTGCATTCAAAGATAAGAATAAAATATGTTGTTTAATAAGAGAAAAAAAAATCTTCAAAGTAGTACTTATATAATAAAAGCAGAATCTTAAAGCTAAAAAACCCCCTGTGCATAGAGGTTTATTTTTAAAACATTATGAATTGTTGTCGCTCATCAAGCAGCATTGAGAGTACATTGAACACCTACAAAAGATCAAAGAACTTCCATATTCTGTCAATTCTGCATTTTTAGCTTAACTACTACATCAAATAAATTATTCTTTGGCATTTATTTGAATGCGAAGTACAGTAATCAGGGCTCTAAAGCTAATCTGATTAAGTGGTTTATTGCACAAAACCTGTGCTGTCTCTTTTTCACTGAAGATTAGCCAAAAACTCAATGTTTCTTTTTCACAAATTTAAAATTCAAGAATATTATCTAATAATTATATTACTGACAGACTGTACACTGCCTCTCTTTAAAAATAATACAGCAAAACCAAACAAATGGTTTTCTTCTGTTTGAAAGAAGTAGGATGATGGGACTGTTAAATAGCAGTAGAATAGCTGCAGAAAGATTAGTAAAAGCCTAATCTTTTTCATGAGCAAATGTTGTAAAAACCTGCAGGTAGAGTAATTTCCTTCCATATTATTTTTGGGGCTTATGCTGTGAGTATAAATGATATGAAAATGCAAATGAATTGCTAGATTATTTAAAATATGCATGACATGCAGCTATTCTTTTAGAGAGAAATTTGCTTTCCTTTCTCATTGCACATCTGGTTTGTTGTGTTGTACATATATTTGCTTAAGATTTATATAAAACATCCTTTAAATTGTGGACATCACATTCATAAAACAGAAGTGTCTGCAGTTCTGAATCTTTTGAAATTCCTCTTGGAAAATAGGAATTTGCCTGTGCTCTTCCAATATTCACAACATAACACCAGCATGGCAACACATTACAAAGAATTCTTCATTGTTTTGTCTCCAAATGGAGATACATTTACTTTTATATTTCTTCCTGCTTCCCTTTACCATGAGAAGTAGGAAGTTCAACCCACTTACTTTGTTAAAAAATACTAACATGGTGCAGTAATGCTACATTATATGTCATAAAATACGGTTTGATTTTCCTCAATATAATTTAATGCTTTTATTTGTCAGCTCTGTGTAAATTAGGGCTTTTGGTTATGTAATCAATCTTTTTTTAAGTCTATTTGTTCTGAATGTATTTTTTTAGATTTTTTTCAGTTTTATAGCTCAAAAGTTATTTTTAAATCAGTATTATTTCTTTTATGTTTAGCTTTCATGTCCTAGGGACTAATGTGAAAAATACTCAACAAAATCCTATGGCATGTTTTCTGCAAAACCAGGAGATGATCATAATGATCCCTTTGGCCAGAAAAACTTTTGAATGCACTCCCTGGGCATCCTGAATGAGGAACTGCTCCTCTCTATCCAAAACTGAGCACATGTGCTCTCAGTGAAGTTGATGTCCTATTTCATAGCAGATAATTTGATTTCATTATAGAGATTAACAGAGTATTTCCTGCTCTGAATCAGGGTCCAGCTTTTTTTCCAGATGCAGACATAGAAACTGTTTTTCCTTTTCTGCTCTACCAGTGCTATGCTTTGACGAGGGGGAAGGATTCTCTCTCCTCTTGGGGTTTGCTTATGTTGTGTCCTCAGGTGCTACTGAGGTATCCAACCCAAATAGCTCTGGAGTTTGCTTCCATTTCCTTATTCCATGATTCTGAAGGTTGTTCTGCCTTGAAAGGCTAAAATAGCTCCTTGCTGTGTGACCCTGACAAAGTATTACTTATACACCCGTGGGTTTCACACATGTGACTTCTAATGGCAATTTATCTCATCCCTATGATAGCATAGGGTTAAAATGGTTTTTATTGTAGTAGCTAGAGCAGGCCCGAGGGCAAGGCGCACATTCTGTTCAGGCAGGCCCGAACCTGTGCACCTGCCCAAACGGTCAGGGGCAAGCTTAAACTTGTGTAGAAGACTAAGACAGATGAGCTAACGGTGTAACTGCACCTGGGAAGAGGGGCTGAAGCTCATGCTTGAGTGGAAACACTAATGAATAGATGATTGGGGGGAGGATCTTGCGAATCATACTTGGTAACTGATCAACATATCGTGATGTAATGGGAGGGGTATATAATGTGACTATCGGAAATCCATAAGCTGGGGATTGATTTGGGTCTGTACCCCTCTCCCCCGGCGCCTCAATAAAAGCACCTGGCATATAATCTGCCCGTGGTTATGTGTTTCTACGCTAACACCTATGCCTGCTCAGTGTTTTGTGGGAGAAGACTGGAAATGACTGTTTAGTATCACTCTCTCATGCGCATTTAGTTAATCCAGTGCTCACTGTTGGCATAACAGGGGTTAAAGTTTGGAGTAGGACTGCCAGAGACTTGACATATGAAAGACTGAAATATTGGCACCCTATCCAGAATGTGGAAAATGAGGGAAATGAAAATATACCCTGTACAAATGAAAATAGCAAGATAAATTGGTGGGAAATACTCATTCTACCATCTGATGATGCTCAGAGCCTGGAGTTCTGCCCCGTGACACTCTGCTGAGGGCACAGGTTAGTGGCTGGCACAGGTTCCAAGCCCAGATCTGTGTGTCCTTAAAGGCTGCACCCAACATTTCTCTTGGCTCTGACACCTCCAAGTGACAGTACCCCCTTTACCTCCCACCCCGTGACTGTGGAAGAAAATGCCTGAGCTGAAAGCAAGTGCTTTAGTTACCCACTGGGAAATGATGAGGAGACCAAGAAAGGTTTAAAGATAAGAAAAGGAGCCACACGTATCATCTTACTGAGTCTGGCCATCACAGGGGGGCATTGGTACCAACCCTCTTGTCCCTGCTGTCGAGCTTGTCAGGACTGTTTTATCATCTGCAGACTCTGCCCTCTGCCTTCCTCAGGGTCAATTGGTTCAGTGCCTTTCACACCTGATCAAAATTTCAGTGTGGAATCTTATCATACTTCAGCAATGTCATGGTGTGGAAAATGTGCTTCAAAACTATTAATGTGCTCTCCTGTCCACGTGAGTCCTAGCAGGTACATCTGTCTGTGTCTGCTTGGGGAGGCTCGTGCCAGATTTGGCTGATAAGCAGCATTTAGGCAGCAGTATTGTGGCCAGTCAGTGCACACAGGAATAGCCAGCTTCAAAGTGCTCATGTATTTCACAGCTGGAATTTCTTTTTCAGGCATTTTTTTATTTGTAATGGTTTGTATTCTTCTGTCCTTTTATGTCTGCAATAATAAGTCATTTCTGACATCTGTCCTTTAAGGACATTTACTTTTGTCCTTGACCATGGATATTTCATGCAGGGTATGTAGGAATAACCTCCTCAAATAATGCAGAATAGAGAAATTTACAAGCAGCATGGTAGCTCAGCTACCTGGGTACCTTTCCTTTGGCAGTAGACTGCCAGATGCTGCACCAGAAAATAATTTGTTACAATTGCCTGGAAACAAGTTTATGCCCTGAAGTTCATCGTTTTTGCAACATGTGTCCTTTGAAATGTTGCATTTGCTTTTTCCACTTACAGTTTTAGAGTGGTGTATCTCTGCTGTATCTCTGTATCTTTGCTCATTTGAGTTCCACGGGTTTTTTAACAGCTCGTGTTTTCATAGATTTCAGGCTTGACAGCCTTCAATACTTTTTTTAGTTCTCAGAGTGGTTGGGGTCTTAGCAGTGATAATTTCCTACAAGAGAGGGCAAGATTTTACACTGAGTGTTTCTCTTTTGTGCGCATACCACTCAACATGAGGAAGTTTTTCTTTATGCTGACGTGTTTCTCTTTGGGACGCATGGAAGGCCTAACACATTTCATGGTACAAAATCCTTTAAGCATTTATGCTATTTATTTAGAAAACTACGATTTTACTTTCAAAGAATTTGCACTGCTTTTTTTTTTTTTCCCCAAAAATACACATGATTAAACACAGTCTTAAAAGTGACTTTTCCGGTTGGTGAAATCATCACTTGCTCTTCCTGTTTCATTACAACTCCACATTTGCAAGAGGAATATTGACCAGGAGCAAACCAAGAAAGCCGATTCAACCCAGCTGGGTTTAATACAGGTGTATTAGGATTTACCATCGGTTCATCTCTTGCCATTGCTATGGAGGGGGTCATGGCACCATAGTTTTAAATTGGGAGGGATAATTCTGTGCTCAACTGTCCAAAGCTTTGGTTGTCAAAATATTTTATAGATTATTTCTATTAAATCAACAGAATGTGTGAAAACAGGGATTCCATACTGCTACCAGACCCAGCATGGCAGATTTCACCAAAGGAAAGTTTAGGGAGGTTATGAGCATTTGATAGAATAGCCACCAATTTGCATTTGCAGCAAATTCTAACTCTTGGTAGAATATAAAAAAGAAATGTTTAAAAATAGGTGTGCTTAAAATGAGTATTTGACTGTCTAACAGAAGTCAATTTGGTTCCAGTTTGACATGCTACTATATTATTACAGCCAGTTTCTTCTGGACACCTATATTTTTTAAAAACCTGTTGAGAAGTTTCAATGCTAGTCCTTAGAGTCTTTTTTCTCACTAGATTAAATATTGAGAAATAAAACCAAATATGTAAATATAGTATACCCAAAAGCAAAAAAGTAATTTCCAACACAGATGGGTTTCAGGAGGTCTGCTGCCAAAGTTTTTTAAATTCTTGTGCCAAGGGGTAATTTGCTTGCAAGAGAGAAAATGTATCCAATTATCCTTATGAAATTATGAGTTTTGCTCTCAAATCAGCCATTTAATGGGGCATTTGAAATGAAGGTGCAAGCAATGGCCATCTTGTTTCTCATACTCTTGAGATTATGATATATCTAGTGTGTCTTGTTTCTCTGCGTCCACTAAATATGAGTGAAATAACTGTTAAGGATCATAACTTGACCAACATTATGCTGCAGGTAAAAATTAGTGATGGTTTGGGGTTTTTTTTCTATATATGCTCTGCAGTCATTAAATTTAACCTTTAACAAGCCATAAGGAGTGTTTCACTCCATCTCAGAATCTTCTGGACTCTCTGAAGTCAGTGCTGTCCAGTTTAACGTCAGGCTCCCTGCAGTCAGGGAGAAAAGCAGCAGGAAGTGTTGACATGGGTGAATTCATGGGGGTAGCACTTGATATGCTTTGGGTCTTCCCTTCCTGTGAGGAAATGAGCCATGCTTGGCTTCTCCATTGTTGTTCTATGTCAAATTCAGGATATTTCCACACAAGTAGAGGTTCTTGATGAGTTTATTCCAAGAAACTGCCCTTCACACAGTGAATGTCTGTGTCTCCTTTAGCTCAACATCCCTACTGTGATTTTTAGTACTTTGTGCTTGGCATTGAAAATCCGTGTTTACAAGTAATGTGCCAGTCCTTCTATTGAAAAGTCATAAATACGGAATGTGATCATGCACTATAAGAATGTTTTCATATTGATTTTTTTTGGTAGAAATCATAAATTGCCCACACTACAGCTTTGTGGAGGCCTGAGAAAAGCACAGAGCTCTGGCAGCTTTGGAGAGGATGTTTGTCAAACTGCCGCCAACACTGCCAGTCCCAGAGCCACAGCTGACACAGCCTTACCTGCCTGCTCTACTTTTAGAATGAGAAACACTGCTAAGGGATACTTATGCCCTAATAGCACCTCTGATTTTGAGTCCTGCAGGGGCCCGATCAAACTAATTAGACTGTCTCTAATTTTGCCTGTCTATCAGGCATTGTCATTCAGCCTCATAGGAATTCTGTGCCTGTTAATTAGCAAAATATTGTGGAATCAGAGAGGACTCAGCAAGAGCAAGGAGAAAAACAGAGAAAAAAGGAACAGAACTGGGAGCGAAAAAAAAAACCAGCGCAGGAGAAGGACAGAATTCAAGCACATTAGAGGTCCCAAAGTGGAAGGACAAGTGGACGGCGGTGGTCAGTGTAATTCTGATAGAAGCTGAGTGAGAGATTAGAAGAGATTTGTTTTGCAAGAAATTTTTTTTCTTATTGGGCACAAATGAAGGAAGAGGTGGTGTTATACAGGTGGCCTGAATGAGCTCAGATTTCAAGAATATTAAAGTGTGTAAATAATTTTTTGTTGTTACTCTTTGTCAAACAGTTTTCAACAATAAGGCTACTTTGCCTAATTTTGCTGTGATGACCTGCTTGAATATTCTGCCCATTCTGAAATAATAGCAGAAAAATGGAAGAGGAAGCAGACCTAAAAACATAATATGCCTAAAAGATTCACATTGCATAATGTTTCATACAGGTAGACCCCACGTATCTCACATATATGAAAAATTATTTTTGTATTTGTTTAAAGCAAGAATGATTTATTCTGGACTTTTATATGCTCCTTCCTCTCTCATTCCTCTTGTTCTGATACAATTTCATTAAAAACTGATCTTCTACACACTTAATGGTGATTAGTTGGAAATAAAAATATGGTGGAGAGTTAAAATGGCAGGTGAGTGTCAGCGCTCAGACAGTTGTCTCAGAAAAGCATTAAAAAGTTGAGAAGGAAGTTCTGTCTTTTATTAAACTCTCATAGGTGGTTCAGAGTTTGCATTGGAATCATTCAAGTCTACAAAAATACTGAAGAAACCAATGAAAACTGTTTCTTTAATACTTAGCTTAAAGAATGATTTCTTGTGTGTTTCTTTATAGTTCAATTTGTCATTTCATTGCGTCTACTGGCAATATGATTTTAAGAGCCTGACAGACACATTAACCTCTTAATAACAAGTTTCTCAAACTCCTTTTCCAAGCCTCTCTCTTTGATAGGACTAAAACACATAGTAAATCTTATTTCATTTTGAGATTTCTTGACTTGCCCTCAAAACATGATTCATTTATTTTCGTCTGAACCTAATAGGGCAGATTCCATTGAAAGATGACTCGGGTGGTTATCTAAACAGACAGGAAAAAAATTTAAAGTTCCACCTGCCGAGGCCCACTAGGCTTCTGTCCAGGTGATATAAATAAAATTTCCTTTCATGAAGAGAAACAAAGTACACTGAAGTAAATGTTAAAGACTGACTGTCTGTAACATTTTAAAAAAGCAAATTTTTAAGGACATAAAATAGACTTGACTTAAATATTTTAAGAGCTTGAAGAAAAACCTATTAACTTCAATCAAAAACTTTCTCCTATTCCATTAACCATCTCCCCAGTCTTGATTTGGATTTTACCAATGTTAGTTATAAGCAATTTATGGAATAGTTTGTAAACCTATCTTCTCAGGAAAATTTCAATTGTGCTGAAAAAAATTTCAGACTTCCTGGGGATAATCCTTTCTGTGAGTCCCTCACCTTCTCACGCACAAGCAGAACTGCTGGAGCCCATATTTCTGTTAGGATTCAGGGCAGCAGTGATAGTCTGTGAATCTGTCCTCATCAGAGCAAATTATTCTGCAGTCCTCATGGCAGTATATGGTTCAAGAAGTTTTTTGCTCCAAGAGAAAGTGGGTACTCTGACAGAGCTCCTTTTGCTAATAAAATTGTTACTGCCTTGTGAAGGATTAAAGATTTATCCTTCTCACTTGGTCTGCAAAATAACACTGTATTTTCCTATAAGTAACATGTGCAAGAAGGCTTGTCCTTCTTCAGACAGTGACAACTGTTTCATGTATGTCCTTACATTTCTTCCTTCTTGTGGCATCAACTTTGATCATCATTTGGCTCCTAGAGATAACATTCTAAAACATGCATTTGAAAGCAGGTATTTAGAATATGAAGTGCTAAAATGTAAAGAGAGTAAAGCAGATGGCATCCCATGATTTCCTAAGGTTTCATCTGCTGATTTGAAAAGCTCTTCATTCAAAGTTTCTTTGCATACAGAAATGTGATTCAGCGCTGCAGCCAGACCGTGTACCAAATTTCCATGGATGCTGCTAGAAAGATGCCATGCAACAACTACAGAACTCATTTGCACCACTGGTAGTCAGGCTGTGCCTGAAACACGCCTCTCAAGTGTAAAATGTTCAGCGTTACAGTAGAGGGAGAATACACAGTACCAAGCCTACAGACAGGAATGGTGCAATCCATTCACATGGGTAATGTGAGAAATAATTATTTAATGCTCATGAAGCAGACAGAAAATTAAAAGTGCTATAGAGTGGTTGCTATTAAAAATCTTTACAATTTGACTTTGCAATTAGATTACGTTATCACTGTATTCCCCTTTTGCTCAGTATAGGAACATTTAGGGAATACTTCAAATCCATGAAGGCAGCAATGGCATTAATTACTTGCAAATGTAATTAAGAAAAACAATGCTGGTGATCTCTGATGATCGCGAAGTATCTATTTACTAGAGGAAATACAGTTTAGGACTGAAAATGTTGCATTTTAGAATATGATTTTATATGTCAATTATAAATGATGTTACAAGTTCTTACTCTTCAGACATGCCTGATTGCCTTACTGTAGATGGGAATGATTCGATTATGAAATGTTGGCCTCATTTAAAGCAGCACTCAAATACCCTCTGACTTTACTAGACAAAGTTTCATCCTTAGTCACTTGCCAAAAGCTGTAGAGGGAGTAGCTGTCACAGAAGAGAACTCATGAGTATTCTGGTTAAAGCTGTGCAGAATATTTTTAGTGTAAATCAGAGTTCTTTAAAATGTTCCAGTTACCAAGCAAAGACCTGAAAGCAGATGGATTTTCAAATCCATATTAATAAAAGAGTGCATGAGATCTTAAAAAATATTCATATTTTGATGAAAAAACTATTGATCTCACATTTTACCTTTTTTTTTTTCTTCAGCTATTTTATTTCTTAGCTAAACTTGGAAGCCAGGAGTGAAAAAAGATCTTAGTGATTTTTCATATCATTCAATCTTTAGCTCATTTATGCAATCCCTTGACCATGACTTTTTCTTATTATAAATGAACTCAGAGCCCTGCTTTCAGTTCACAGTTGTTCTCAGTGAATATTTACCTTAATCTTTACTTTTTTTTGGGTCCACCGCCACCCAGTACAAGCCCAGCAAATCCACGATCAGTATGTGTCAGATGTGCTTTGTGATATGATTCAGGGATTGCACAGTGGAAGACAAATCTGTAGGATTCCTGCTTATAGAGTGTTGAATAGTCAAAATAGGAGCCTGCAAATTTTCATTCTTTCAAGTAGTTGAGCTATACAATTGATGATGCCAAGACAGATAAGTAGCCCGTGAACACAGCGTTGTTAACCTTTCATTGCAAAGTTCAACTGATGCCCTAAATGGTAAAATACAAACAGAGCGTAAATGCAACAGCTCAGGGTGGGTGTTGGCGGGGGGAATGAGGATGAATTACTGCAGTATTTTTAGATGGTAGTATTCATAGTTATTTTTGCAATGCTAAGAGACTTTGAAACGTTTGGAGTAACTCTATTGACATTGCACTGGGATTGCCAAGGACCAGGCACAGCTGCTTGGATGCTGTTAACACTCTAACAATGCCATTTCTCTCTCAGCAGCTTCCTGCTTTGCAAAATTTCTGTGCATATTTCGCTGGGTTGATGTTTCTTTGCATTGATCCAACTTCCAGCAGCTTCTAACAACTTATTTATCACAGGATGGCAGGCAGGATTAGGGCTTGTTGTTAAAACCACGGCAGAGCCTTCAGAGCTTGTTTGTGGCTGGTAACTGCCAGGATGAGTCTTTGAGAGCATCATCTGGAGTGGAGGAGTGGGAAGGGAAAAGGCTGTCGTGGTGTGTTGCTGGGAGCAGGTAAGATGTTTGCCTTTTAATAACCTTTTTGATATTTGCAGCCGTGGTGTGGACAGGTATGGGAGTCATTCATCCAAACACCATCCACGTGCATGTAATTACACTCACAGGAACTTGTACTGTTATATGAATTAATTTAAACATTGTAGTAACTACTGTCTAATAACATACAGGTTCCCAGGGTACTTAGAGTATTAAATTGCAGATGGGATTTCCTTGGAGAGACACAGGCTGCATATCCATTTGCTGCTCAGGGAGGGAAAAGCTCTGCTCAGTGTGTGGCTGTAGCTCGAGTTCTCTGTGCTTGCTCAAGAATTGCTGTGAAATACTTTCTAGGACCAGCAGCAAGTTCATTTAAGTCTGTCTCCATTTAAAACCTAGTCAGGGGGCTGTGCAATTTAGTGATACTTAACATAGATTGCTAGTGGCTGCTGCCAAAGGTGATTTTTTACTTTTTCACTAAATACTGCAAGTAAAAAGCAGTAATGCTCTAGTGGCAGCCGTGGAAGCTTAACTTTAGGTTAAGCAAAAACATGAGCATGGGAGAGCAGCAACATTTTTGCATTATGGGCTGAAATAGTCTTTGTTGTACTTTGTTTAAACTGGCCCTTAAGGAAGTATTCAATAGGACTAAATGAATTGGTATTTTTCAATAAATAGTTTGTGATTTTGACCTCTAAATTTTGGCTCCCATGCCATGTTTGCTTGAGAACCTTTCATCCACACACCCTCGAGACCATGTGTCAATTCTTTTCTGCAACCTTTTTAAAACAGCTTAAGAGCTAACAACAAGGACAGGATCTATCAGCAGCAGATAGATTTGTACAGATCTCCGAAACTGGCTGGTGGCCGCCTCAGAGTACTGCAAGTATTACTTTTAATTTCTGTGGGGTACATACACCAGCTTCTGCAATACACTGCCACCAGGCAGTCTAGCACATCTGGGACACTATGGATTTTTCTGGTGCTTCTTGTCAAGTTTCTTATTTAACAAGAAAGGATTGAACATATACCTGTAATTAATGCATGAGAAGTCTGATATTAATAGATGAACTTTCTGTGCACCTTTTCTGTATTTACCCACATACTTAGGTAGTCATAAAGAGACAAAGCTTGGGAGAAAATTATTCTTAATATTGGACGGTTTTATTATCTTCATAGTTATCTTTCAGTATTTCAGCCAAGTTCTAAATGGTTACATCAGGCATGTAAATTCCATCTGGTTTCTCTTTGCAGTTAGCTCTCAGTTTATTGCTTAAATGCAGCAGGATGTATGGAGACCCTGGGAATGGGATACCAACAAAAGCTAATAGCGTCTATAAAACAGGAGTTTAAGCTTTCAAAATTTTTTTCTCTTCACAAGTATTGACATCTACCTGATAAACTCCTCTTATTGTGCCATTGAAAGAGGCTTAAATTCAACCCACCAAAGAATTCATCTCCTCCTGAGCAACTCTAAGCAACTATATTCACCTTTTAATACATGCTGCATATTTAAAAATTGCTATGTACAACTAAGATATATGTGCCACAAAATTTTCAAATCCTCATAAAAAAGTGTTTACATCGTACTCCTGTCAGGCAATGGGATCATGTGAGCTAAGAAACATTTGTGTTAGAAAAACCAGGGATAGAGATGAGGATTTCTTACACTTTGTAACTGGAATTTTTGACTGGAACTTTTTTTTCCTTTTTTAAATTGTGGAAGCTCATTAGAAGTTCACATTTATCTCAGGCTATAGTCAGTCTTGGCATGGATAATGATGCCTGGATGGTTGGAGGTGTCTCAGATACTGCTGTTCGATTGAGAATAATAAATATATTTATTCTAGCAATAAAAGTTGGAATTGCAGCAGTTTTTGATCTTGGTAAACTATAGATGTTGATTTGGAAGAAAACATGATATTAAAGAACAGAAACCCTCAAGATGGAAAAAATATTCAAGATGAAACACAGATGCTTTTCATTTTAAATTGTTCTCTTTTTTTCTTCTGTGGAGGTGTGCATACAGAAGCACAGGACAGTAAAGGAAATAAGAATTGTATTAATAATTTATAAACACATTATAAAACATTTTTAATATGAGCTATCTGTACAATATGTGACACAATATTTATGAGGAGAACAGAGGAATATATGGGCCACAGAAAATACAATTGCAGAGTGCTGTCCCCAACTCAGTTGCACCCAGTGGGAAGGTGGGAAAGAGCCAAGATGGTGTGTAATTTTTTATATAAAAACCTGAATTACTGTGGGCATCACTCCTGAGGTTGTATACTCTGTAATTAACACCAGCATTTGCACACCATAAATGTCGATGCTGTGAATGCATTATAAATAATCAGTATTTCATTATGTGATTTTTATCACATACTAACACATGAAAAAGGGGGATTGTTTCTTTCAAGTAATCCCAGTATTATAATGTTTCAAGTAAGCACACTGGGTAATAAACCTACAGATATGAAGTATTTCTCTCACGGTAAAAGCATAGGAATCATGGAGTAACACATGGTCATTATTAGAAAACACTGTACTCAAGTGCATTTTGGCTCAAGGATTGTGCTGTTACTGAATGAACCAATTTCTTCATTTGCTGTGTCTGGGATTCTTAACTCTTAAATGTTAGACAGGACATTTCCAACAAGTAATAAAATGAGGTAACAAATTGAATTTAATTAGAAACGCCTCCAGAAATTCGGCTACGTGTTGCTTACTTCCTTAGTAATCCCTTAATGGACAAAGACAAATTGAAAATGAAACTTGCTTTGTCATCTGCTCAGTCTTTCAAAGTATTTGGATAAGGTTTAAGCCTTTAAACGTTTGGATAAGGTTTAAAGTGTGCTGTTTCACAACTGCCTTAAAGGAAAAGAAACAGTTTTCACTCATCATGAAAGAAAAGTAATCTGGAGAATACCTCTGGAGTATTCTAGAAATACAGAGAAACATTGAAATGAAAAGAAAACAAACAACAACAATACCAAAAACAACCACAAAAAAATAAAAATGCCCAAATATTTTCAGAATGTTTTCGCTTGGATATAAGACAATATTTGGAGACACCTCAGCACAACATAATAAGACCTGTAACAATATTGGGTTTTAAATTTCAGGTGTGTTCAATTTTTTCCAGGTTTTTTTTTTGGGGTGTCGGGGCGAGGGGAGTGTCATAGATATTTTGATTCAAGCAGAAGCTTTCCTCCTAAATGACCAACCTTTCTCTTTCCCTGTGTCTGCTTCCATTATGAGATGCAGACCTGGGGTGTGATGTTCCTGTCAGAAAGAAATATCTGCAGACCCAAGAAAACCTTGCAGCCAATAGTTAATCTGCTCCTGTTAGTGTCAGCTGCCCTGAAATATTTGATCGAGGATTTATATCAAATTGGCATCCTCCACTCCTCTTTTGCAGACTGATTCTCTTCATCTAATGTTTATTGTTCGTAATTAGCTGTTCGTTGATGTTAATTAGACACACATTTTCTTGCTCTGTAATCTGTGAGTGCATGCAAATTCGTTTCAGTTTCCCAAAAGTGGAAATAGATGAGTAAGCATTTGCTATCAATGTGAATTTATGGGGTAAACCACAGTTATAAATTGAATTAAATTGAAACATATACTTAAATGTTTTCAGACTTTACGCATAGCTTTTGTTGGTTCTGGCTATATAATATGTACTGAAAGTTGGTCTTCCCTTAATTAATTGGGTTATGGAAGCAGAGTAAGAAATAGGTTACAGGTAGAGACAGTTACTGAAAGTCAGTAAAGAAATGTGAGAGGGAAGAAAGGAGATTGGGTCAGTGTGAGATAGGCAGCCCCCTGTGTGGCACCTGCACAGTGTGCATCCCTCCCGTGTGTACAGGCTGCAGGGCTGGGATCCTCCCCGCTGCGGAGACACCCTGGAGCCCTGCAGGAAGGTTAAGATGTGTGGATCAGTGGCACACTGTAGGAGAGAAATGGAGCAAGGCTGCCCGGGTTTGATGAGAACATTAGGCTGGAGTGATAGATTGAGCTGATATTACTGAGGTAGGGAAGGCTTTATATCATAACAGAATGGGTAGACAAGGAGATAAAACAATACTATGCTTTGTGTCAACAAGAAATGTTAAATGTGTGAGGAAATGCGTGGAATTATAAAAAAGAATGAGTTTCCTCGCCAGCACAGTAGTCTTTGTATAAAATCTGTTGTTTACTGCTTGTTTCAAGACTTAGAATATATTTTCTTACGCTTTTCATCTATGCTTTATTTGGGCATATGGAGACTGATTGAAACCTCAGTTCTTGAAACACTTAGTGCTTTGTATCATGATAATGATGCCTGCAGTGGGAATACCAGCAGTATGATAAGCGATGGGCTTGAGGAGTAAGAGATTCCCAGACTTCCCTGCACTTTCACTTAAAAAGTTCATGCATCTTTAATAGTGAGGATCACATTGCAATTAAATACCTTACCAGTACCAGAATGACTGTGCCGAGAAGCAGTGCTCGCTCTGCAGTCTGCACAGGATTTTATTTTATGATTGATAAGATGCATCCAGTTACAGCTGTCCCTGGGTACTCATCACAGGAGATTAGACGTGGCAGCAGTCTCAAGAGATCCTCGAGTTCATTCTTTTAGCCCAAGATCAATTAAACCAAAATTGTCCCTGAATAATATTTGCCTAACTTTAAGCTCTGTTTGAAAGAAAAAATGAACAAACAAACCCACAAAATAATAAAAAAAAAGTTCTGTTAACTCAGTTACAGATATATGTCAATGTTTATGTAGGGGACAAGATGAGATAGGTTACATCGGTTTTTAATAACAAACTCTAACCTGAAATTTATCCTTTCCTCTTTCCTCTCTCTTATTTTACCAGCTGTTTTGGAAGTCAAATTTACATGCTTTTGTATGTATATCCATCCTCCTGCGGTGTTCTGATATCCTCCACATCAGTATTGTGTGGAGGATATCAGAATAGTGAAATATTCAGCTCTTTGCTAAGTCAGATTTTGTCCATTTTCATATTTTTTGATATTTCAGTGTTTTTCTTAAGATGAATTTTCAAATTGGACTTATGTATTATTTTTACTTCAAATCTCCATGAAGCCATTTAGATATTGAGAAATATGAGTTGAAATATCCACTTTAGTGTATTTTTTGTAACATGATGAATGAGACAAGAAAAAATATATTGGTTTTCTCAACTAAAAGATGATCTGACACCTCATAATACAATCTACAGATATTCCTAGAAGTAGGTAGGAGGAAGAGTACCTGTTATATCCAGATATTTTTGGATAAATATTTTTGGATATTTAATATGAAATTCTGATAATTAAATCCACTTTTAAACTGTCTGTTAAGCTTGGTTTTCTCAGATTTCATTTGTGCAAACTTTGTAGAAGTTTTATTCACAGTGGGTATGATCCAGCCCTGGAGCTAAACAAGACTTTTCCTGCAACTGAAACTTTTGATTGTGTAGGTTTTGTCAGGAGAGAGTTAGAGCACATGAGCAGGGAAACTCTCCCTCCTGTATCCTCCACAGCCCCCAGGCAGAGTAGAGGAAATAACTGAATTCTCCTATTCTTCAGTTTTCAGTACATATCTGCAACCCATTGTGGAAGTTGTGGATCCTTTTTCAGAACTGGCCCACGAGGAAGTTCACAGCACTTGCACCCAGGTAACACTTGTAAGGAAGTACATGGCATTAAAGAAGATGGTATGTAAGAGGACAATTTAAGGGGATTTTTTTTTTGGAGGGAAAAAAAGAAAATATATTCGGGGTTAAAGCAGAAGGGGCTGATCTGTCCCAGTACTCTGTGACAGGTATCTACCTGCAGGGGATGCTTAGGGAAGAGCAGGAGAGGAGAATATTGGGATGGTCATTCAAAACTTTCCAGTGCGCCAGCAGCTGGTGGCCTCATGACTTCTGTAGAGAGAAAACTCTTTCAATTCTGTCTCATCTATTTCTGAATAGGATTGAGTGAATGAGGCAGGGTGTTGCAGGAAGAAAAAGATGTCCTAGTGCTTAGTGACTCGGTGAATTGGTTTTCTGCATGCTCCTGACACACAGAAATTCTATGCTGGTTACTAAACCCACACTTGATAAGGGTTTACCAGAGCTGTGAATATCCTGGACATGTGACTTGGGAATGCAATGTACACCAGTGCTGAAACCTCACAGCTGCAACTGGAGTAAATTCTTCTGCCTTGGATATATAAAGTACAGTATAGCACTAAATCAGATTTTGGATTTCTGGCATTGCATCTGTTATCTCTGGAATAGGAATATCAATATGCACTTATCTCAGACAGTTGTTATGAATGTGTAGTGAAGGGACTAAATACTGCACTGATGAATGTCATAGAAAGGTTCTGAAGAAATTAATCATTTTGTCCAGTCAGGGGTTTGAACAGTGTACAATAAACAAGGCATAACACCATAGAGTAAACAGTGGGGATAAAACTGATAATATTGAATAAGTGTCAGCAAGTGATTTATTTTCATCTCATACACTGATTAATGGTAGGTTTTTTTCAGAAATAATGTTGGGCTTTATCACATGAAGACTATGACCTGAATTGGGTACGTGAAAGTGGCCTATCTGAATCATGATGTTTCCTAATGTTCAGTGCCCATTTCTGACATTTTAGTGATTTGTGAAGTTGTGTCCTTGTGGGACACTTAATCATTTCATATGCTCTTAAACATCTGAGGTCCTTGTTATCTGAGCTGTTTCTAGCATCTTGTATTCGAGCACATTTTTTGACTTTAGAGAGCAATTTTACTGGATGGTGATGTGGACATGCAAGTCCTGTAAGGCCTTGCTAGGCAGCATGGCATCTTCGACATCATCACCAGCAACAGATTTTCTTCTTGGTCATGGGAAAAAAAAAAAACACAAAAACAAAAAAGCCAGAACAAAAACCCTAAAATTAGAAACCCATGAACTTGGAGCAGAAAGATACAAGTTATCCTCTGTTATGACTCTGTTACAGTCAAGCAGTAACAACAGAGGAGAGTGTGATATTCAATCTGTACATAGAAAAGTGACTCTTGTGAGTCATGTCTGGAAAGAGAACTCAACAACTCACTGGTATTATCAGTAAAGCAGCATTTTATCGAATGAGTCTGTTGGCTTTTTGAAAGTGTGAATTTCCCAAAGGCCTAGTGGTTTGGAAGGTGCTATTTAGATTTATTCTTATCATTATGTTAGACTTAGTCTGTATCAAGCAGCCAGGCCCCAGGTAAATGGGAGCTCTCTGCAGGGAAGACAGGAGCCTGATGAGTTTCAAAGGCTTATTTGCCAAAATACTCTGGTGAATAGGCATCTAGAGTTGCAGTATTTATTTTTGTAAAGTCAAAAAAACCCCCTCAACCAAAGACCCAAGAAAACAAGAAAAGAAATAGCATTTATGTTAAAGTCCCTGGAAGGAACTAGCCACTGTCTTTACCTTCATTGGCACTGCAGCACGGCACCCTGTGGGGATTTGTGTGCATTTCTACCTTTTGAGACCAAATTTAGTGACAAGAGATGTGGGGTTTTTTCACAATAACATGTATTTGTTCAGAAAACAATATAGAAATTATATATTCACAAGACAGAAGTTTCAACAGTTGTAGGCATTTCATTTTGGTCATGTCTGCAGCAAGCACATAAGTTTGTATCCACGTTGTGTTGGCTAACATTTCTTATTAACACAATCACCAAGAACCTGTAGGAGTGTTCTAAAGCATACTCACCTCCTTGGAGTCATACTAATGTTAATAAACTCAAAGAAAATATCACCACCCTTTCCAAAATGACCAGTACAAATTAGGAAAAAGGAAATAATTACATCACTTTATTTGAGAGGCTGTACTTCTAAGAACAGAGTTTTATTGGATTTATTTAATGGAATGTGATGTGACATTTTGAAAAAATAAGTTATTGAGGCCTGGTTGAAAACCTGATGAAGTGAAAAGCAATTTCTATCTTGAGCTCTTTAGGCTTTGGTCCTTGAGAACTCTTCAAAATTATATGAAATGAAAAATAAAATCCATTATTTCCTCTTAAATTCTTCTGAACCCCAGTGAAAGCGCATCATCTTCAAAGTCCTCTTTGCAGAGCTCAAAGTGTGAAAAGCTTCAATCATTACGGCCTAAGAAAAGCCGATGCATATTTGTCTCTTTAACAAGTTAATGAGGATCTAGGCTGATGTTTTGCTTACTTTGAGAATCACGTAATTTTCATATAAAACTCTGGATTGAATCAGAGCAGCTTGGAGGCAACACCATCTGATGCTGACCAGCAGTATTGTAATCAGTGGTTCTCTGCCAAGCAGCCAGAGGAAGGGATGCAAAGATGTTGGTGGTGTAACCATGACAGCAGCACACACCACATCCCTCCCCATGAGGGTGGGCAGCAATCTGCCTCTGGGTTCAGTATTGGACACCATGACCTTGGTGGGAAAATGCTGTGTTCCTGTGTTCAAAGCTATGCAGTGAATATGTTGGACAACATGCAAAAAAATATTGATAAATTTCAATGAGATCTCAATCTTTTGTTACTTTGCTTGTCATCTGACTCACAGTTTAATCACTGTTGTCTGGTCTGAGATTTTTATAGGCAAAATGCTGTTATGAGTTTAGATTGAAAATTGTTTTGAAAAATTTGAATCTCCACTGATTCATCATTTTAAACAAATTTTGAATAGTAATACTGACAAGCACATACACACATATGTATATAACTTGCAGTATGCATTAACCCAGCCTGATTATGCCCCGCTCCTTCCTTTATACACTGATACTGCTACCTAGTGAGTATATTCCACAGTTAAAATGAAATGGTTCAGATGTCTAATAGTAATTGTGAGTCATTCCTCCTCTCCATAATGTGGAGTACAGAGAATAAATATAGTTTTCAGTTGTGGTAGTAAACATATCATGTGGCTCTAGTTAGAAGACCATGCTCTGTGGTTTTATGGCCAATATAAACTCTCTGTATTGATTAAGCACAGTAATGTTGTTGGAGTACCTGGAAAGGCATTCAGTCAGTACCCACAGAAGTGTCTACATCTGGCATTGCATTTGTCTCAGAGAAATTCTGCAGCACTCCGCAATACATGAAACCCTTGGAGTTATTTTAGAACTGTGGTAAGCCCTTTCTGCTGTCAAGGAACATCTATACAGCCATTTCAGTGATTGCTGCAGAGAAAGTTGTTGTGTGTTATGGAATGCTACAAGGCCAGTAAATAATCTAAAGTAATTAAACTAGAAAGTGGTTTCTTTACAAAATATTAGTGTAGAAAATACTGTTTTGTTATACAGTAAAATTTCAGTAGCAGTCTTACTCTAGCAATCTTTTTCTTAAGAAGAAAGGAGAAGATGGAGTCATTAGTTTGTCATAAATTAGAAAGGTGTGCTAACTACTAAAAATGAAGATTTTCTGTCATCCATTTCAAGTTCTTCCCATACAGAAATTATCAGCTAGAGATGAATAGCTAAAACATTTAAAAACAAAATTCCTACTGATATAACCTGGAAAAAAGCAATTATACAAAACATCATTAGAATATTGGCAAATCTCACACATTGCAGAGCACATTGCAGGCCCTCTGCACCACCCTGGTCAGGAAAGACTTCCCTGGGGACAAAGATTTGCCCTACTACCAAAAAAGCAGGAAGTAGAGCTCTTGCCAGCTTTGAAAGAAAATTATTTTTAAAAATAGGTACCAAACTGCTGGAGCCTATGAGCAGAACACCTTCCTGTAATAAGCTTCTTGGACATAGTCAATAATTTTGTTGTTTCCTCTACTTTCTTGGGTTTATTTCCCCCTAGATATCACTTCATTCACATTCCTATCGGAAAAAAAATGGAGTAATTGAGAAAAGAGGATATTTTTCTTCTTTTCCTCTCTCTTCAACTCTCCAGTAGATTTTTCTTTCTGTGGAAGAGAACAGTCTACGAAGACAGACAAAGATTATCTTCAGTTTTGTTAGTATCTGCATGAATCTGTGCAAGCTCCAATGATGTCACTCATGCTCCAGGGACAAAAAAAATGCATAATTTGGTTTTGGCGGGACACAATTAACATCAAATTAGGATGACAAAGAAAGGAAAAGTAAATAGCACAGTATGTGCGGCTGAAAGGGTTATTTAGGTGTGCTGTGTGCTGTGAACAGGGGGAGTATTGACAGAAGCAGCATGTTTTGCAGCACAGCTCAGCATTTGCTTAGCCTGGAGGTGAAAGGCAGAATCTGTTCCCTTTTCTGCCAAAGAATATTCAAGTTTTCAGCAGCAACCTCATAGGAGCATCTGAATATAGACTTTTCCTTGAGAATACACAATGATTCACATCAAGTTGCTTTCATTCTCCACCGTTTCTACTGTTCAATGTCGTACGCAATATTTAAATATTTAATAAATCAGAGACTGGGACCATATCCAGTAGCTACTAAGTAAGTCCCAGGGTGACCATTTTTACTTTCTTGTTGTAAATTGTAATTTACATTTATTTGAACCAGTTTTGTTTTTGTTAAATACAGTCAGTAATATTTCATTTAATTTGGATTTTCTTTTTTTTTTTTCTTGTTTTAGTGGGAGGAAAAATCATCCCGATTTGGTTCAAAATTCCCCTATTTTTATAAAAACAGGATAACCCATTATTACCTCTGAGTTAGAGCCTATTTTTTCCACTATCCAATCTTCCAGTTTAATCCTCATTTTCAGAATTGCTGATTTCAGGTTATTGTCATTAACAATTAATAGTCCTTCTCAGAATAGGAAAATACATAGGATGCTCCTTCTGATCTTTGTTATTTGAGTCACCTTTCCTATGACAAAAAGCCAAGAGAATTAGAATTGCTCAGCCTGCAGAAGAGAAGGCTCCAGTGAGACCTTAGAGCACCTTCCAGTACCTGAAAGGGCTACAAGACAGATGGAGAGGGACATTTTTGGAGAGGGTATCTTTTCTCTTACATACAGATTTCTTTAATTTTATGTATCCCTGCTTCACTTAAAAATGCTCAATGATTTCTCAGTTTGTTTAATCACCAGATCTAAGATTTCTACAGTCTTTCCAAATCTTTGAAGTCAGTATACATACATACACATTTGCAAATATTACCATAAGCGTTTCGTTTCAAGTACCATCTAAATATTCTTCAGTTATCTTTATTTACTTCGTATCTTTAACGACCAGTTATAAGTTTGCCTAACATCCAAAAGTGTAGAACATATATAGCAGGTCTTAGAAAAGCATTGGGAATAATAGACACTCTTCACTAAATAAAACAATTTGCCAGTACCTGGAAATTATTTGCTTCTGTTCAACACTTTGCCTCATACTTTGATTTCATTTTCGCAAGGTATACTGTGTCCTGAATGCATTTTGGGATTCTACATTGAAAAATAAACTAGTGCTCCTAAACAATATTTAAAATGACATTTTTATTATGTTGGCATGAAGCACGTTGCTGAATTGCTTTTAATATGATAATGTTTTGCAGTTTACTATGCCATAAGTGCAGTTTGGCAGTTGAGTTTACATGAATATTTCATCCAGAAAAGGCCATGAATTTGTAATTATAAATAGACCTGTTCAACAGAAAGAGATGGATGATTCTATAGCTACTAATTTTCCAAGGAAATGATATGTAGCTGAGGACCGAAGGCAAAGACTTCCAGCTGCAGAGGGCCATCTGCAGATCACTTTAAGCAGTGTTACAGAGGTCTAGCTACCTTTCCTAGGGGATTAGTTGGAGTTGTTTATGATGCTCAAATTTTTATGTCTTGGCTTCTTCAGCCGTGTATTTGCAAAAGTACTGGCTGATCAAGGAGGTAAAGCTAGGTTGTCTTCCTCTCTCCTTCACCCTTATTTTTTCACCAGCTCACCCAGTAGCTCTGTCTGGTTTAACTATTTAATGCCAATCTCCATATAGATATTAAATCCCACATGACATGTTCAGTACAGTGAATAACTACTGTGTAAATTCTCTGAAATCCCAGTAGTGCACTAAGAAAACAACACTAAAATATTCCATCTTAAAGTTTGGTGCATTTTTGAACATTCTTAATATGATTTAATTGCATCCAGTTTTACTCAGTGGTCAGCATGGCTCCTCTGCAACTGCAAAAATATATTCAAATTCTTGTCTGATTCTATTATAAAATCCTCTTTTGTTCTAATGTTTTTAGTTTTGTTTTACTCTGCTAGTGTGTTGAAAGCACCTTCAGTTCCAGATCTTCCAAACAAGCACTGCAATGACTTTACTGATGAGAATTCAGCCCACTCTAGTCAGTGCTGCACATCAGCAAGATGAGCCCTGATGCCTTTGGCACATTCCTAAGACTTTTCCTAAAGGACCTGCTAAGAGAAGTTTGTGTGTAAGATACACTGACAGAGAGAAGCAACATGAACGTGAAGTAGCACAGCAGCTACCGTGATTATTGACTGGGGGAAATGATTTATCCAGGTCAATTCTACGTGACAGCTGTGATATTAATTGCTGGGGATACAGACAATGAGGGATAGGGATGCTGTACTGCAATGTTGTCTCTTATTATGCTGTATTTACTATAAACTACTCTACTGGGCTTTCCAGCTCTGTTAAAGCCTAAAATTTTACCCTTGGTTGTAGCTGTGCAATTCCCTAGAAGTAGACAGAGCTGTCTTGCATTAGCAGAGAAGTTTCTCTGTGTCCATATATGCCCACAGAGAAATGAACAGCTGTGGCACAAACATGTTTAGGTGTTTTCAATACACATTTTGAAATATTAAAAAAAAATAATTAGAAAAAATGTATAATATGGAGACAGAAACTAGGAGAGCATTTGGAAGGAAAATGGGGGGAATACACCATATATATGTAATAGTTACATAAATAAGGAATAGAGGGTTAAGAATTGAATTCTTTCTTGAAAGAACTAAACAGAGTAGAGGTTAGAGGCTAATTCTCCCTCCATCAAAGTTAATGGCAAGGCATCCATTAACTTTAATAGGACCTAGATTAGCCTCAAAAGTACTTAGCTACAGCAGGATAAAAGAATGAAATGATGATGATGATGATGAAGACACAGTGGCGATGGGCATAAATATGTTGTTACGGAAAGAATGGGGAAAGTAATACACTGTATATTCAATTATCAATCCTGGGCTTGAAATGGAAAAGAGGAGAAGGGAAGAAAAGACAGAAGAATAAGGAGATTGAAGTTTATGCTGAAGGCTGATACATGATATTTATACTGAAGGTTGATACAGGACAGGGGAGTGAGATTCAACATTTTCTACTAGGCTGATGCCTAGTAGAAAATGTCTTTGCAAATACCTCTATGGTACATTTGCATTAAAGGCCAAGAGAAAATTGGTGGACTCACCCCAAGAATAAAAATATGAAATTAATTTAAAATATAAAAATAATAGTTTTAAAAGAATGAAGCAAAATCCACACAAAAAAAAACCCAGCGAACCAAGGACTCAAGAACATAAAAATTTTCAGTTTAGGCTTACTTTCAAAATACTGTGGGGTCTTTAGCAAACAACATAACCTCTCCTTGTCTTTGATCCCTAACATTTATCCATTTTATGCATTAAATATTAATGTTGTTCAATGGTTTGAAAAGCTTCTAGAGAAGTTTGAAAGCTTCTAGAGTGCTGGAAGAATACTTGCTTATTGTTTGATCATATTCCCAAAACTTGAAGAAAGTTGAACTCTTCAGTATTTTCCCTACAGACAAAGCATGCTGCTGTAATATGAAGTGGAAACAAACAGCATTGTTCTGTTCAAGTAACTGTTCCCTTTTAGTTGTGTTTTTAAATCATGTGAGTTAATACTGATACAAAACAGAGAATTATTTTACTATTTTCTATCCCAAATAAAAACATTGTGTCTCTTGAGTTAAATCTTTGTCCCATCCCAGGAGATGTTTCAGTATCTATATCTATTCAGTTACCTAGTATCTATTTATATACTTGTTAATTTTTCTTGAATACTTTTTCCCTACATCCCTTTTTCATTTCAGTCACATTTATGGCAAATATTTGATTTCAAAGGCAAGGAGACATTGCATCCTGTCCCTTTCTCTTGCCATCTTAATTAATTTCTCAGTGTATTCATAGGCAGATTTTCTTTATCCATAATGAATATACACTTGATATCCTCTTCTTAGAGTGTCTGTGCTTTCATAAATATGCCTTCTATAAGTGAAAAGGTTTGTCTTGAAGATTTTACTCTAAATTTGTTCCAAAATATATTGTGAAAGCAGCCTATCACAAATGCTGTGGAAAAGTTCCTTTTTCGCTGTGACTACATGTTCTCCTCCAAGAAATATTTGCATTAACAAAACTTGCAAAATGATGTCTTAATTTTGACAGACTGGCTGCATGAAAAAAACAAAAGCCAGTTATCTTAAGAAGAGCAATAACCAAAACAAACCTGTCGTGTAGGTCAGGAGTTCTCAAATGACTCATTTTTATTTCATTAAAGAGTAGGAAACTGTCAGGGCAAATTCAAAAAGATTTTGAAATGGAAGGGCTGACTCTACTTTGATTTGCATTTTCCAAAGCAGAGGCTTCAAATTAGGCAGGAGGAGGGAATCCTTGTGTGAAATACATGTTTTGGCATTTCTGTGAAAATCCATCCATACTTGGTGAAATAGTGTGTCCCTGAAAAACTTCTGCACGTGCTTTGAAGAGATTTGCTAAATGTGAAAAGGAAGCATGTGGCTCAGAAGCTTTTCTTTGTGTTGTCACAAGCAACTTCTGCTGCCCCACACTCCCAGCTCCTGTGGCCATTGGCTGTTCCTTGTCTCTGGGCTGTCGCTCCCAAGTGCAACGTGATGCTCAACTGGCCATGCTTTCCTGACAGCTGCTCAGCAAGTCAGAGAAAGGCAGTTCCCAGGTGTGTTTTGTGATGTTGGTTTGGTGATTCCCATCTCAGAGCCGGAAATCCAAGAGAATGGTGCACCAAGGGAACACGTCGCACAGTGCGGCGGGGAGGGGAGATGATTCTCCAGCTGGCTCCTTTACGGGCCAGCTCCGTAGGCTGCGGACAAGAGGGGTTGAAATGCTTTTAGGCAGGAAAATTAAATATTATGATCTTGAAACTTTCTTAGGACTTTCTAGTGATTTTTCTGTGGCAAAGTCAGTGTGAGCAAAAGTGACATGCTCTTTAAATGATAATAGTGCATTTTAAAAAATAATATCCATAACTGAAGAAAATTTCAAAGTTTATGAGAAAAGTAGTGAACCACCTTCTCCTTCAAAATACAATGTGCTTTTCCTGGAGAAACTCTGAAAAGCATTTTATGTTGCTTTTTTTCTAATGTCTTTTCATTGTTCTTCTGTCCAGAAGGTGAAATTGTGGTCAGTGCATTAGGCTGGGACTTGGCAGGACTAAGTTCAGGTCACTACCATGCTGATGGTTTTCTCTGGGAACCTGGACCCTAATTAGTGTTAGTTTGGCTTACTGTCCATGCAATAGAGTTAATTCCTTGTTACCTGGTGGACTAATATGAAATTAAATACTTTAGATATATTTATATTCTCACAAAATTTATCCAACAGGTCTTTGGATAAAAACCAGAACTAATCAACTGTTTTATAATAATGTGAAAGGCATTCTGCAATAAAACAGACATAATATTTACAATCAACTGGTTTAACTGCATGTTCTAGTTCTACTATGAAAAGAACACAGTGCCTATTGTGATGAGGAACAGTACTGTGATTATACCATGGAGCTGAGATTGCTGCTCCAACTTTTCAAGAAGTGTCTGCCGACATGGAAGGAAAGAACAAAGTTGATGGTGAATTATCACTGATGCTGGAACAAACATACTGTGTTTTAGTGGAGTAGATAATGCTCCCCCAACTGCAACAGCACAGGAAAGGCTTCCACAATATGGGTTTATGGTTTGCTGAGCCCTGCTATTACACCTGTCAAGCCAAGACAGAACCATTGTCAAGCATCCTTTCACACTGTGAAATGCCAGAGCCCGGGGCCAGGGAGGCATAACTCAGTGGAAGGACCTCGCATGTAAGTTCACAGACCTAATTATGAGATCTTATAAAAACATACCATGTACTTTGAGTTTGTGAGAGTTCCTAGTTCACATTCCAGAGTCTGATTTTAAGCCTCTAACTTGCCATTCTCTCATGTCATTTTTTAAAGTGATCCAAAAGTTCATAGAAACACACCAATTTTTTTTTGTCTTTTTTTTTTCAATTATTGTTCCTTTAAACCAATAACCTACTGTGTGCTTCTCTCTCTTTGTACCAAAGCGCAGGGCAATATGTTGTTTCAGTTTCCTGTAGAGAAACCAACCTTCCTGTTATCTGTCCTCATCACAGTTGCTATTCTAGAGACTCAGGAGTGGATGTGTCACTGACTTCTGAACTGCAATGGGCCCAATCACATGTAACAGATTCCCTCAGCTACTTGGCTTTCACTCAAATCTAGTAGTTAAACCTGAAATACATTTTACTGTGCTGCTTGCCCTCATGTGTACAAAGAACTGACTGCCAGCATCTGAAATACTGCATTTATTCTGCTGCCAATATAAATTCATGCTGGCAACAGCTGATGGAAATTTCCTTATGTGTAGAGTTTAATTGAATAAACTTTGGTTTTGATTTTTAAAATGCTAATGAAGTTTGGTTAATTGTTAAAACCAGAGAAGAACTTTCCAGAGACTGCTAATATTGCTACTAAAAATCAGCTGAATACTAATTTCTTTACAGGTTCCTGCTCTGTATAAACTAGGCTTTCTCATGATGCTCAAGGCAGGATAGAGTACACTCTTTTTGGTTTTTTTAATGCTATTATAAGTATGTATCCTGACAAAACAGGCATCCTTGCAGCATCAAAGTCTAGAAATCAGAATNTGCCCCTGCCAAAGTCCAATGGGAAATCTAAGGGACAGGTTCTCTCAGTTATCTGATACATGAGTTTTCATTACATCCCTTTTCTTGCCTTTCCCTGCTATTGGACACTTTTGTGATTTAGCTGAATGGGGTGCTGGGCCACCTTGCCTAGGCCATGCTTTTGCCAAGAAAAGATGGTACAGATGATCCTTGAGGTTCCTTATAACCTGGGATTCTGATCCTGTGATATTGAGAGATTTCTGCTTGGGTTGTGTTACCAGATAGGGGGAATATAGAGGGAAATACAAGGCAAGTGTTTATTCCTTGGGGTTTTGGCCAACCTTGGGTTGGATTAGGTGGGGTGTACAATTTACTTTCTGGCCAAAACACTCCTCTTGGCAGTTTATATCCACTGCAAATATGTTACAATACGGAGGGGGGTGTTGCATGCAGAGTTCTCTGCTTGTAGCTCATGCATGTACAGAGATACCTAAAACTGTAAACTGGCACTCAACCACACTGATGTTCAACTCAAAAAATGTGTTTAGAAGTCTGTAATGTGTCACTTGATAGTGATTTTTATACAGTATGATGTGTGTATGCTAATTCTCTTGATGTGTGATGGATTTATTAAACTAAAATAGTTCGGTTCACTAGGATTTTTTTTAGTGAAATTATTTTGCTGTCTTGTCAGTAGAGGAAATTTTGTTTGAAATGAGAGATCCTGTCTCTTAGTATTCCACATGTACCCAAACAATCTAAGTCCATTATAGCTTATGCATCCAACAAACACATAGAAAAAAAAATTACAACATGATAGAAGTCAATCCCAAGCTCACAAATATTGTCTCATATCTGGGGAAGTGTTCTGTGGCAGAGCTTTCAGACTTCCTGGAGAGATCAGCTCTGCTGAAGGACTGCACCTCATCATTAAGTGAGGAGAAGTGCCTGAGCAAAGTCAGCTGAGGTTCCTTTACATTTATCTGTATTCACAGTAGGAGAAGCAGCTCCAGGTTCTGCATACCAGAACTCTCTTGCCGGCTTCACATAGCAGCAGGAGGAAGAGAAGCTGGTCCTGATTCCCTGTGAGTGAAACAAATTTTAACTTGAGAAGCCTCACAAAGTTGTGGTTTCTACATTCAGAAATAGGTACTTTTAGTGTGTTCTGCAGGCAGTTTTTCTTTGCTAATAGCTGGACTTCCACTTTATACTAGGAAATTCTAAGTTGAATAATTCACATTATACTTACAGAGTTGTAACATGAAAGTTGGAGCAGCATATAGGTGGGAAAGGCAATAACATCTTTAAGAGGTTAGTGTAAGGTGTAAGATTAATTTTTATTGCATTCTTTAGCTGAATTTTAATGTCTCATGGGGAACCTAGAGAATCTGAGCTACTTTTTTACCTGTGTGGATATGGAAAACTGTCAAAATTAGCAAATGTGAAAATCAGGAGATGGAGGGCAATTTTGTATATTCAAATTCAAGGGCTGCATTTATTAATTAAATGCTGTAGAAAAAGGTTTCATTTGAGCTCTTTCCTTGTCAGAGTTCACCTTTTGATCGTGTAAAATCACTTTTTTTTCTGATCTCTGTTGTAGAACAGTAAGTGTGAAAATTATATACAAATAAATTAAAATTCTTTTCCTGATTGAACATATCACTGGCTTTTACTTTAGCCCTTTCTACTTTTGTGATAACTGATGTCAATTGTTCAAGCATTTTTCATGGAAAAGTAGTTGGAAGAGTTTTATGTGTTTTGTGTTTATGTAAATTACAGAACAGCCAGGAGATCCTGCAGCTCCAAAGCTGGAGCCAGGCTTTGCTGGGCAGATGCTATGAGTCTTTTCTGAGGGATATTTTGTGATTGGACACTCTTTAATATTTTGTGATAAAGTTTCCTTATAACATGAAACAATATTACAGGGTTTAGTAATGTGTGTTCAGTATGTTCTTTATTGCGGCAAAAATTGTGAGAAAAAATCGTATTAATTGCTTTATGTTATTCCATTCCAGAAATGGGCAAGTCGAGTACCTTAATGGTATGATAGACCAGTATACTTATGGTTTTTAACAACTCTACCATTTTCATTTTTACTTGCTAAATCTTAGGCTAAATAGGAAATTCTTCAGAGGGAGAGGACCATAATGAGCTACACTTTCACACAATAGGGCCTGGAAAGAGTTTGTGGTCTTCCAATATTTTCTTACTATAAATGTAAATGGCAAATAATTAAAACTGCTGAGGTTTTAAGATATGGGTGTAATATCCTATAGAAAATTTAATTCGTTTTTATTATGTGGATTCACTTCTGAAGATTCCTTTAAAAACATAATGTATTTAGTGGTACTTAATAACAGATCTTTTAACTCCTCTCTGAAATAGAGTTGGTTCTCATAATTATAATTTTCTTTTATCATTTCACCATTTTAAGGCCTCATAGCTGGGCTTGGCTTTTCAGTATTTTTTTCACAAAAATTTATAGTAAATGAGTTGTTCATATAACAAAGGAAATAAAGATTTTAAGCTCTATTTTTCTTTCTCCCATGTATACATCATGTTTTAAATATCAACAGTTTTCTGAGAGCTCCTCACTACCACGTTGATGGTATGGGTAGTATTACTAATTAGTTTGAAAAAAATCATAATAAGGGAGAGAAAAAAAGAATATTTAACTACCTTTGACTTGGTGTCTGACTTGATGAAATTTTTCTGAGTGCAGGAGCAGTAACAGAGATTTATTGCTTTGATTTTAGTTTTCTGAGAGTACTGCTTCAGGATATCGGGGAGAAAATTAATGAGAATGGAGGGGATAGGGAGAGAGAATGATCCCAAATGCAACTATGAAGGCCATTTTTTCCTTGTCTTTCATCGTAGATTTCAAACTTCATGGTTTTAAAAGTAGACTCAATGAAGCTTGTGGGTCTCTTCCAACTGAGGAGATTTGATGGCTATGATGAAACAATCTGAAACGAGACAAGTTTTGCTGAACATTGTAAAGCATGTAACACACAAGATTTGAAATTCAGGTGTAACCTGATGCAAAGTGTAACACTGATATGTGCTTATATCAAAGACATCTTGCATCAAATTCAAAATCCAAGTAACATTTTTTAAGAGTAGAACTTGATATTAAAATGTTGGGAGAGTTTTAGTTATTTATGGTGCTGAATTACTCAGGTTATTCTGTAATCTGTGCAATACACTTAAAAAAAATAGGGAATATGCAGTCCATTAAGATCTGAAGAAGAAATAATGAAGAATGAGAATCACTGAAGGCATTAATCTTATTTTGAGAGGTAGGTACAATCTGGTCATCCTTGTTCAAGAAAAATGAACTTAAATGAGAACAGATGGAAAGAAGTGCAGTTATGATGATTAAGCGAACAGTGAATCTATCAAATGAGAAGAAATTAAAGTTAGGTTACATAATAGGACCTACTTATTTAGCCTGGTAAAATAAAGACAGAAGCACATGATTCATCTTTGTAAATAAAACCAAGGGTTAAACACAAGGAAGGGAGTGGAGGTTATTGCCAGCATTTGATAATGTGCTTAAAACCTGGCATGAATGAATGCAAACTGGAAGTGTCAGAAGTCCTTCAGCAGTGTTTTTAGATGCTGGAAGAATAGTCTGATATAGAAAAGAACCTGCTACAGGTGTTCTCAGTTCTTCCCCTTATTTCCAGGCAGGAGGCAAGGCCAGGGTCCCTCTGGCCTGGTGCAGCCTGTGCAAGGAACTTGTCATGGTACCGAGACTGACGCAAATTTTAATAATGATACTTGTATTAATAAATGCTGTCTTTACCCAGCTTTCTTATGTCATGGGGGAAGTTGCAGGGAGGGTTTTTGGGGAATTTTAGTATTTTTTAAAACCGTGCTAATATAGGAAATATTACATCAAATACTTGAAGAAGTGCTGGTAAGCAAGTGTTAGGGCAAGCGAAAATTACTCGAAGTACAAAAACATACTATGCATATCTTAATATGTGACAGTGAAAATAAATTGTTGATGCCATTACTATTTTTAATGCATATTTAATACTGAAGTCTCCAGGAGACTGAAAGCTGTGAATTTAGTTACTGTTCTTAAAATGACAGCATATACGAAAGGTTGAAAATTAGAGTCCTGTTAAGCAAAATATTTTCAGTCTGTTGGTAGAGAATTCTAATTCGTGGTTGCCAAAAGGACACACATAGAAAATTATAACTTAAAGGACATGAGTAAGCAAGGATCTCTGAAAGGTGAGTCATGTTAAACAAAGAAGATTACCTCTTTATAAATGAATGGCGGAAGAGAAAATGCAAGATTTAGTATTTTTCCATGTCAAAAAAGCTTTTTCTTTTTACCACAGTTTTATGCAACAGATTTTTGTATAGGCTGCCTGAGTAGGGATTGGATGCTTAATATTTTTCATACTGATAAGTAACCGGAGTAGCAGGGAATGGGAAGTGCATTTTGGTATACTGTTGAAGAGTAGAATTCTTTTGCTTTCTTTGTTGGTATCATTTCTCTTCAATAATTTAATTATTGATTCAGTTTAAAACATGTAAGGTAATAAATATTTCAGGTGGTACTAAAGTAAAAAGATAGCTCAAATGGCAGATGGTTGCAGTTGCTTTACAGGATAATTTCTGATAAATTGAATGGACAGACCAGGGGGTGGAAAATTAAATGCAATAGATTTAAGTGTTAAGTGATGCTCCTGGGTCGGTGTATTACACAAGTTAAGTGTAGTTGAATTTGATATTGAATTAGGTAATAGGAAGAAATGTTCAATGCATGCTATTGACAGATTCAGCGCTAACTGCTTACTTCATTGTATTGCAGCATTATAGGTGAACGTGTCCAAATGGACTTCTAATACAAAATTGATCTTGTGTTATAAACCAGTTCATAAAGAATAACCATTAGGCTGAATTTCCCTATTTTGGTCATTAACTTGTAAACATAGAATTATCAAGGAATAAAGGGGCACATACAATGAAGTTGATAAATCTAGGAATATATGGTTTAGAGAGGTGGAAATAAAGCAATATGCAGAGAGGTTGAGAGCCCATGTTAATAGCATCGAACTTGGAGGAAAAACTGTAAATCCTGCTTTGATGATAGAGAGAGTCTTCGAGGCAGGACTGGAGGGTTTTTTCCTACTTACTCTTCAATCATATTATGTTATTTGACATTTCAAAACTTGACACCGAGTCTTTGGCACCTTCCAGAAGTTCTCAGAAGTGAATCCCAAGGAAAAGACATTGCTGCTATTTCTAATCCCCACAATATAGATGTGGTTAATTTAACGCATGAGTTACCTCACTAAGATTGCTGCAACACCCTGTATATCTTAAGTTAATAGCATGCATATGTGTTTGCAGGATCAGGCTTCACTGATCAGCTTATATTTAGATATAGCTAATAACCCCTTCTGTGAATTGGGTGGAATTTTCCTTGTCTCCTGTGAAATTTGATGTGCATTAGGAAGTCAGGAGTTACTGCTCTGTGACCACACTTTCTTCTGCTGATAAAAATGTAGACTCTTTTCAAAGTGGGCGTCTTTCTCCTCAATCTATTCCATTTGCCAGCCTTTGTGTCCCATAAGCTGGATGGCTTTGACAGATTCTGACACTTGACAAACAGGATGGCTTTGACTGAGGTGCTGGTCCAGCCTCCCATGCAGGTGGGGAGGTGGCCACCTGCCCTGTGGTCAGCGGGAGGTATGGAAATCAAACCTGGCCAAAGCTGACCTGTGATTTATTGCTGGGAATGGCAAAGAGCTTTTGAACTCAAAAGAGGTTTTTTTGTCTTTATATCTATCTAAAAACCTGGGAAAAGGGTTGTAAACCCAACATGCAAAGCATCATGATCCCAGTCAAACTGCGCTGACAATTACCAAGAAATTACAAATACAAATGACAAGACATTTGATGTAGCTATAGGCACCATTATTCCAATTAAGGTATGTATTTCCTTTTAAACATTGTTTGCATACCTGTATCCTTTGTATGCTATATATTATTCAGTTCTATATAGCAGGAACGTAGGATGAGATAAGATCTTGAGGGTAGGATTGCCAAAATAATGAGTGCTTGCATATGTAGCTGAAGATAAAAGAGGATGTGGATGCTCTCTATCTGAAAATCAGATCCTTAATAATTTCTTTATACACATGAGATACAAAGATGATTAGAGCTGAGCTGTTGGCACTATCAGTGGGAATTCTTTGTAGGTATTTTCTGTCTTATTTAAGTTTTATTTATGACTGTCCATAATCAAGCAATTCTTGTGTCTTACTTTCGCGTCTGTAATCTGTTCTTCACTGTTTTCTCACAGATTACTGATCATTGCAGAGTAACAGCAAAACAATATCGTGAACCAAAGCTGCTGGCATATCTGAACGTGTAGCTTAAACACACTGCTAACTTTTTAATTTTTTTGCGGTTGGTGCTGCATTCATTATTGAATGCATTTCTCCTATTTTGATTAGGGTAATTTTTATAACACTTTAAGAATGAATTATTAGAAATATTTTTTTAAAGACAGCTAGTGTACTCAGTGGCAAGGGTAAATATTGTAATCATGTAAACTTGCCATTTAGCCTTGATTTTTCAACGATATTTTACTTTCCATTGGCAGAAAAACAAGCAGAATGCATCATGGCTTTATTGTACCACTGCTCAGCAGTTTTTATATATTGTTTCCTTTTATAATTTGAGACATGATAATGATTTTTGCAATAAATTTTTTCATAAGTATTCTTACTGATGGATGATGCATTTATTTAAGCATCAATGGACAAATAAAGTTATCCACGGATGACTAACAACCTTGAATAAATACCATTTCACTCAGCAGCTATCCATAGTACCTTAGCAATGCAATTACATGCCAGGACCTATTATCCCAATTAATGGACTGTTTTATATTCACTGTGCATTATAGTTGAAACTCTTCAGAGGCCTGGCCTTCACTTAGGCAGAGGCAAAAAAGAAATGTATAACAAATCACCAGGAAAAGGCTTTCATTTACTTTCCAAGATATGTAGCGTGTAATTACACTTAATGCATAACAAGGATGGTCTCAGAAATGCCCTTTGATTTAAGTTACAGTAAAACTATATATTAAACCCAGGATTATTAAATACAGCTATGTTGTTTTCCAAGACTATTGTTGCTAACAGCAAAAGTAGATATTTTGCTATCCTCTTCCTGCATCGTCTTTTTTACAATTATTTTGCCAAAGGCCAAGTCTGAGGGTTATTTGCGAGATTCATATTGCTTCTCTCTTTCTAAGCATATGAAATAAGAGCATCAATTCCTGGGGATGCTGCATTTGCTGGATGGGTGAGCAAATAAAATAGTCTGCTAAGAAGTACGCAGTGCACTATTGTGTTGCTGCTTTGTAAAATGCCAGCCCCGGGCTGTCTTTCACAGGGCTGGAATTTGACCACTGGAGTTTCCCTCTACTCCCTCTGGTGGTTCCCAAAACTGCATTTCTAAAGCTATAAAATAAAACACAGTTGTATTTCTTCTCCTCATTGTAAGGAGCATTGATTGCTTCTCATTGTATATTATAGCAAAGGGGCAGTCTATTACATGAATTTATTGCATTTTCTTCATGATAATTACTGGAATTTATTGAACAAGGCAGGGAGTTATCACCAGTAAGTTCCTGCTATAGCTGAGGAAGCAAATCCACAAATATTTAGTGGATCTAAAGCTGTAAACAACACATCCTGTTTACAGTGTAGTAGGAATTTACAACTTACAGTGCATCTGAGGATTTTTTAGGAATAGTGCTCCAACTACTACAAATTCCGGCTTGAAATATGAACTGCAGTAAAAATTGTCTTATGTTGTATCGTGCAGATACCTTTTGTTGAGCCATTAGACAGCAGTTAAAACGACCACTAGATTCACCATTTCCCTTATTCAAGAATGACATTACTATTTCATGAGCAGCTGGTTAGGGAGTCTCATGAAATCTGCATTCATACATTAATGCAGGATTGCTCTCTTTACATTCGGAAGAGGAATCTATCAATGAGAAAAATCAATAATGTAAGTGTCCCAATAGGTCTGCGGATTCCCGTAAAATACAATCACTGAGTCATCTTTCTGTAATTTCTTTTCACAAATAATTTTTCCAGTCCCAGTTCAGTAGTAGCCAGACGATTGCTTGGAAAGAGGATAGCTGTCACAGCCAGAACAACCACAGAGTGTTCTTCCCAAATTTCCCGGGTGGGCCTTATTGCCTCCACCCCTAGCCCCCCATAGAGCAGGATGTGTCCTTGTCACACCACGCAATGTCAGCCACAAGAAATGCAGAGAGATGGCCCAGGGTTGCTACAGCTGCCCTTGGATGCCTGGCTCCTGAGAGCCTCAAGGAAAAGAGGGTGAGCCGGTGTCTGCTGCCCACTGGATACAGCTGGAACCTACAGTGGCAGCTCAGCATGCTGTTAAAAGACAAATGCCAACAAATGCAAGTGTGTGAGTTCCTATTTTTCTAATAGCTCCTTCTTTCCCTGAAAGAAAAGGGGGCCTCATGTGTGAGATGGTTTCAGGTCCTGCTGCTCTCCCCTCCTTTCTGTCACAGATCCTGAGACACCAGTGAGTACAGTGCTTGGGATAACCAAGATATTTAGATTTATTTCCAAGTTCAAACAACCCTCAGATTCACGCCTGGATCTATTCCATTCCAACCATGAATGGAATCACCTCTCAAGCCACCTCTCTAATATGGTTATCATATAATTCTTTCATAAACATAAAGCAACTATTTGTAAAAATAGGCAGAAAAAGTGTTTTTACTAACTTCAAATGCCAAAATTCCTAGATTTTTACTTATAATGCTTCTAAGACGTGAGGCGGGGTTTGTTAACATACAGGTCCGCTGTGTACTAATGCATTTAAAGAACAGCCCAGCTGTCCCACCAAAGGAATGCTACATGTGTAATCCAAATGCACATTTATTAAAGATGGAAGATAAAAGGCAAAAAGAGTTAAGATAAAAGGCAAAAAAGGTTAAAAGAAAAGCCAGTAAGTTTAGCACTTTATCCTTAAATATATGAACAAACTAGTACAGAAGAAATAAAAAGCTAGCACGTATATTAACTCCAATTAAATGTTGATGACTTTGATAAATGCTGCAGTCTCAATAAATGTAAGTGATCTTCACATTACTCTTCATTTATTGACACCCTCGTACTCTTTTGAAGAAGATTCATCTTCCACCAAAGACTTTTATTGCTATAATATTTCACAACTGACTAGGCAATTTCTTCCATTATCTTAATATTCACAGTTAAAATAAAGAACTAACATTATCCCTGATGACTATCTATGTCATATACAAAGACAGCGAGGAGAAAAAACCATAACTTCAGAAAGAAAATTCCTGGCCATTATTCACTGTTTCTTACTTCAGTTTCAAATATCATACTGAAATAGGCTCAGAAATATTTTTTTTCTTCTGACCTATTTTTCTGGTTTTCTTATCAGTCTTTTTGCTTTTTGAAGGCAGAAGCTGTAGATGGCCTTTTAGAGTGTTTAAAGTACTTTAAAAATTTTTACTCCCTAGGCAGAACAATTTAATCACTTTCATTTCTACCATTTCATTGAGAGAACATTTTACAAAACTAAATAAATTATCTTTTCCTAGTTCGTTGTGGAGCTGAAACAAAAATTTAGGAAGTAATCTGTGGCAACGGTGACAGAATTGGACTGGAGAGCTGGTCTCTCTGTTTTAGCCACCAGCTAGAGAAGAAAGGAAAAAAGAGAATAATGTGATAAGCCTTTTGATTCTGCTTCTGTGTTTAAATAGTGCCCTTCTGCCAGGAGAAATGGGAGGAGCGACTGGCTCCAGCATTGCTGTGAGGACAAGTGCCCTTGGTATGGTCTCTGATTGTGGCTGAAAATCTGCAGGACCATAAATGTCATCCCTTCTTCCTGTCTTGCAGCAATTAATTGCTTTCCAAGTGTCTTAGTTACGACTGTCCAGGAAGCAAATATATTTTGGTTGTCTGTAAGTATTAATTACAGAGCACCACACATGACAGGAATGCTTAGTATCTCTTATGTTGGTAATTGTCCAGTACAAAAAATTCAGTAATAATGGCAGAAATATAAAATCAGGGGGGTGATGGACCTTTAAATAAATACTGATTTACTTTCTCCCTTCCACACTATTAACAGTACTATTGATACAGAAGGAATGGCAGTCTCCTGTCCAGAATTTGCCGGAGACTTACAGAGCAATGAACCTCCTTCTAGGCCTCTACAATTTTGTGATGTTGATAAACGTACAGATAAAGAATGCATCTGATAACTATCACATATTATTACATTATAGAATTAATATATTAAATATGTTAAATAATTCAGTGTGTATTTCTCTGCTATACCTCAGAATAACAGTGAGGTTAGGTATTTGGTTGGGTGTGCTTGAAATTGTGTAAAAATATTCATACTATGTGGATGAACACAGCTTTTCTATAACAAAATGAACTTTGGTGCCATTTCGTTATCACAATAAGACATTTCCAAGAAGGTGGTATTGGAAGATAGTCCTTTTATGGATCATTTTAAGGCCAGTGGGGCATGTGTTATCTCACTTTAACACACACATTGTGGGTTGTTTTCTTTATTTAAGTAAATGATGTTTCCAGTCCAACAGCCTTTTTGTGTACAGAACAAACTAAAGAAGGTGAATAATGTGACCATGGGAATCTTTTAATTTAAAAAGAAATGTTTCTTAATTAGAGATAATGGTAGAAGCTTGGCAGGAATGCTCACCATATGAGCAAACCTCAGCAGCTCTACTGTGCTTGTATAGAGAACAGGCTGTAAGTAACACCCTGCTCCTACTTAGCTCATTGACTTTTCCTAGTGACTTCTTCTAACTACCTTTTCTGAACCTTCTAATTTATTTTTTTTAACATGTATATTCATCAAGGTTTGAGTGTGGGATTTGGGGCTTCTTAAGTATGTTAAATTGAAGAAGCCCTCATGAGGGGACTGCAACTGTATAGCTTGCCTGTATATATTTATTTGAAGCAAAGAAAACAAGGCAGCAAGTGCTGTGCTGCTGGGAAATTAGCCTTGCCTCAGGGTTCGCACAAAGACAGGGGCAGCAGTGAGGAAGAGCTGAGTTTTAGTCCTGGGTTGCTCTGAGAGCCGGGGTACAGCTTTGTCTTCACTTGCTCTGATGTAATTCTGCTCTAGAACTGACCAGAGAACTTTTTGTTTCTCCATTCACCTTCTACGTAACAGTAGAGCAACTGCTGTTACAAATAACATGTTCAGGAATGGCATCTGATTTTCCTTCTTGCAGCTTCACCATTCTTGTTTAACGATGATGGAATTGCAGCTTATCCACGACTCTGCTGCAGAGCTCATTCATCATCCCAGCCCCTGGTTCTGACTCTATCACTCCTCAACGCATGTCCTTTTTTTTGGATCTTCCTCATCAGATATAGAACTTTATCTTCCTTTCTATCCCCTCTCTTAATCAGCTACAAGGGTGTCAACTTTTGCCTCCAGTCAGCCTGCCCAGCCCTCTGCTTACCTTTGTGCTGGTTGTTGAACCTGGGGAGGAGCTGTGTCTGCAAACATCAGTCCAGCCGCATTGCTATTCTGCCTCAGCCCCACAGTGCTCTCTTTCATGCTGTCCCAAAAAACTTCTCACTGCTTTGCTCCTGGTATTCTAAACCCATCACCTACTTTTTTGGTCTCACTTTTCCTTTGACTGTTTGGTATATTTTGTCTCACATTCAAAGCAGAGATTCTTCCCCCAAGTGGAAATAAAAATATCATAGTTTTGATGTGTTTCCTGGTGGGAACTGCTAACTTCTTGTGAGGTTTATAAGTGTAATCACTATCAGTGGAACTTGTAAATCATGTAGAAAAGCAGGTATGTACAATAGGATACACTTGTGATTACCATTAGAAATGACATCTTTCTTTGCAACACTTGAATTATCATTTCTCCACTTTATTTTACTAGTTCCTTATTATATTCTGTCAGAGGTTCAAAGCAGAAAAATGTGAACTATTGTAAAACGAAATTCAGGCTGTGAGTGAAGTCCTCCCTTGTTAGTGCTTCTTTTAACTACTCTGATTTTACTGAGTATAAATGACTTTGAAAATAGTCCTTCCACTTGGCCATTCCATAGTAGTGAATTGCACGTCAGCCTTCAAATTACAAGGAAAATAATGGAAAGGAAGATACAATGATCAAAGAAGCAACAATGCTTTAATACATTTTTTTTAGATACAGCTACAGTCCTAGTCAAAATCTCTTACTATCAAACTTCTCACTTCAGAAAGAAAAATTAACAAAAATAGAAGTGACTGCACATAAAAAATGTATTGCATAAGATATATTCATCAGTGGATAAAGCAGCTGAACCCACTATTAATAAAGATTGCTATTCATTTTTTGAATTTGTATGATTGACCACTTAAAGAAATTACTAGTGCTATAGAAAGTCTTGTAACTAAAATGGAAAAGTCATTTAGTTCAGGGAGGTCTTGTCGGCCTCATAAAATAACTGTTGATTATAATTATACAGTAATCTCTGAAATATTCTCTTGGGAAGTAGAGAGAAAATGAACAGGGAAAAAAATTACCTCAAACTGATACACATTACTGATATCAAGAATACACTTTTGCAGCTCATTGCATGCTGTGAGAAGCTTTCCAAAGCTTGTTTCTTTTGCTAACCGCTCATTTCATCTGTCTAGTTACTTACACTATGTAAGGCAGAAAATGTGCATTTTCAAAGTCACTTATATAAACTAGCCAAACTATTTTTGTTTCCTCAATTGTCATGCTCTAAAAAAAAAAATCCAGTTTTATATGAGTGTTTAGCTGTAAGATAAGGAACATAAGAACAGATCTGAACTTCTCCAGCATCAGACAGTAATTGTTTCTGTGACTTACAGTGTCAATTTTCCACGCTCAAAATTACTATCGTGAGGGAAATACTACTGGTATAACAATTGCTCTTGATTTTTAGCATGTTACAAATTTGCTGCTTTGCCCTGCTGCTTTACAGAACAATAACCAGAAGAGCAAACTTATTTTTTTTCTGGTTTTACAGAGAAGCAATTTTCCAGTTTTGACCTGGAAAATTTGCAGTCATGTTGAAAATCCTACTAGAAAATGGTCACCTCCTCCTGGTCTGTGTTAGCTGTACTGGCATGTGGAAGGCATGTGCCTAATTTCTCACTAATTAGAATGTGTTTTAAAAAAAATTAAGGCAGTGAACACTGATAGATACCACTGTCTGGTGAGTTGTGGGAATTTCAGGGTAATATAAGGCACATCTGGAACAGTATAAAAATCTTGTGTGTTTCTTGTGGAATTAAATCTATAGTGGAGAACCATGGACACATTTAAGATATTTCACATTGTTACAAATGTTCTTATCCTGCTAGGCTGTTGAATTCCCCAAACTTATAAATACATAGCCCATTTAAAGCAATGAAACTTCCCATTCATTCTTTAGCCTGGAGCATTGTGTAAGCACAGCAAAATGCATATCGATGTTGATATTTAAATTATTTTTAGTATCTGCTTTAAGAGTTATTGAAATGAATGGCATTCCAGGAGGGCATCACTGTATCTCTCAGTTAGAGCAGAAGTCAGGTATGTCAGGTCTCTGGCAACTAGAAACTTTTTTTTTTAAAGAAACTGAAACTATCTGGAGAACTGTTGCCCAATCCTTTTAAGCGTGTTGCTCTGTGTGGGGAATCCCACAAATTATGTCTCTTAAAGGCAGTAACAAGAAGTTCTAAGCTTGATCGAAGTCTCTGTTATTTCTCTAATGTGAAATCCCAGTGGAGTTCACCTGGAGCAACTTCATATTTAATGCAAACTTCAGTTTTGACTCCACTGACCTCAAGACAGCAATTGTGAGGATGAATCTGGCCACTTTGACAGACTGACTGTGATTTCCAAAGGGAACAAAGAGTGCCAGAAAATTAAGTCTTCTATTAGAAAAGTTTCTAAAATTACATATCTCTACTGATTTACAAACATCTTGTACATGTTCACATTGTGAATCATGATTACCTGTATCTATAGATCTGTATGAAACTACCAGAACTATCTATGCATTTTATCTATGGTGAAAGCATGCATTAAAATCTGATATTACAGAGTAGAATTGTATGTCTAAGTTACAAGTCTAGAAATGTCTTAGTCCTTTTTAGAGGTCGAGAGTGATTGGCCACAAATGAAAAAATAGCCAGAAACAAAGATTCACCAGCACCAGACTGATTTGCTAGAGGTGAATTTGCGTGTGTTACATGTGTCCAGATGTTCTTCTCAGCTCGTTACTGGCAAACAGCCTAATTTGTCTAAATCACATTTAATATACAGCAGTTTGTGGCAGCAGTTTGTGGACAAAAAAATACATATCTATATATCTTGCAAATCTTCCATGGTATTCTTGATATAATTAAAATTGGTATTGTACATGACCTTAACAGTATTTTAAAAGGGTAGGAGAGAAAAACATAACTTGATAGTGAGCAATTACTTACAAATTAAAAAGCTATTGCATGTAAACTTCCTGTTTTCAACTCCAAAAGATACTGGCCACACAGATTAAAGAAGGGGTTTCTAAGGATATTATGAAGCCACTTTTTTGACATGCCCTTCATGGTTAGCGTGAGTTCTCACTGTGGATAACTTCTTGACCTTAATAATCATTGCCAGCATTTGAAATGGAGTTTGTAGGATAAAGAGTGAGTTTGGGCAGCAATCTGAGAGTATTTTGATTCTTTTCCTGGTGTAACCATCTTGTGACAGTATCAGCAAAAGCACTCCATTGGAAGAACACTGACCGCTTGAGAGGACTCAAACGCTCATTGCCTGTGCAGAGGCTGCTCGACCTCAGCAGCTCTTACCGGAACTCTGCAATGGGAACATCGTGTGCTTTAAGACATCTCTGGCTTTATCAAAGCTGTTGTTTCCAGTACACACAATCCACAGTATCTGTTTCCTTGGAAGGCAAGTTCTTTTATCTCTTATCCAGTTATTCTTCAGTGGTGTCCGTGGAAGGTAATGGACAGAACACTGCACCAGGTCTCAAGGCACTTGGCTGGGGATAGTGATACTTATCTCTTGCAAAGTCCTTGGAGATATGGACATGTAAACCTCCAAATATTGGCTAGTTGTCACCATGTTGCTACCATTGTTCAGTGAGGGGATTAAGCTGCTGATACTGAATTCACAAATATTTAGCAAATTTTAGTGCAATTTAAGAATGTGATTTTCTATTTACTTTAGAAATTCTCTACAATGTCCCATGCAGTATAACACAGTGCATATTAAAAGTATGGAGGTAGCTATTGTTAACATTTCAATGAATGTATGAACATATTGTGAGATGGTTTTTAATCACCTTAACATTTTTTTATCATTTTGTGAACTCCCCTTATGCTACAGAGGGAGATGGACTATATGTGATGTTTGTGAGAGGTAAGGGATTGACAGAGTGGCTCAGGCTGTTGGTGTAAACCCATCTTTAGTCAGCATTGTGTTATTCCTTACAACTGACATCCTCTTGGTGGCTTTGAGACAGATGTCCAGCACTGAACTAGACAGAAGTGCAATTAATATTGAACAAATACAGGGGTTGCACTTTGTCTGTATGTTGATTCAACCTGTTTCTCTAGAACAAATTATTTGAATTTCTACTGCATTAGCAACAGCAGACTGTTTGGAAAGAGATTTTGAGGTCAGACATGCCACCTGGCAAATGGTGAAGTTTGTCAGCAAAATACGTCACAATTGCAGAGAATTCTTTTAATGAAGACAAGATATCACATAGAATCATAGAATCTAAAAGCCCTCTTGGTTTTTTTTTTTTAGTATTATAGTGGTGTTTATTTCCTATAATATTTAAGTAAGAATAGTTAACATCCGTTTCAAAAGTGAAAATATATTTTTCCTGTAATTTTCAGTGCAATAAGCTTGATATTAGAGCCTAAGTGCAATTGTACTGAAATCTGTAATAGCTCCTACGTAAAAGAGCTTTTCTCTAACAGCCAGTGAGCCATCCTATCCCCTTTTGTGTACAAGATATGAAGATATTATCTCTAGGGCTGTCAAGAAAATGAAACCTTTGGCAGGGAAGCAGATATTCTGCTCTTAGTTTATTTCTCTGGAGCTCTGAACTTCCCAGCCCTGCAGTGCTACTGCAGAGGACCCAGAAAGTTACACAGTGAGTAGAGGCTGCATACATCATTCACTGGCTGGACTTCTGCAGGAATATTGAATATACTTTTTCTGTGAGAATGTCTGTGTATGTGTTGATTTATGCCCTTTGTCACCTACAGCGCAGTTTATTTTCTCTGAATTCTGGCTTAGGAATATTTTTGTATCTGCACAGAGTGAAATACATAAATATATTTTTTATTATGCAGTTTTAATGACATTTTTCTACTGAAAATAAGAATATATGCTGTTTATGAGCATCTGTTACTTCTGGAATCAGCTTGGTAAAGGACATTTTGTGTTTAGTAATCCAGCAATTCCTGTAGTTAAACTTTCAGAAAAACATAGTTATTTTTTCCATGCAAATAAAGAAGTGAAGGGGTTTTTTTGTCAAAACATAGTTGTTTGTTATTCCTTTTACAAGATATATAGTCTTGTTTTGGTCATGATTGCTCATGCAACCATATGGGAGTTTGTTCATATTCTGGTTGAGCTAAAATCTGTTGCCATGTGTTTGACTACTCATAGTAATTATTTAAGGCTTGTCTATTTCTCACAGCTAAATTTAAGCTAAATTTGTTGGTTTTCTTTTTATAAAGGATAAATTATGGAGTCAGATGTTTACTGTTTAGGACAGTAAACAACAGAGAAGTTAGGTACTTTGTGGTTTTGCTTCTCTCTAAGGAAGTTCTTAAATAACAAGTTCCAAAAATTATTTTTTAAGCAGGATGTATTATTATTATCATCATCATCATCATCATCATCATCATTATTATTATTACTGTTATTATTATTACTATTACTATTATTACTACTGAAAGCCACTGGTAATGTAGGCAACTAATGATAAAACCGGCAGGGCCAGAGATATCCAGGCTTAAATATCCCATGGTTGACCTTCCCAATCTTGAAATAAACAGCTGATCTCTCACATGCCCTTCAACCTGCCTAAGCTTTATGGAGAGGCATGCAGGAGTCCATGGAGAAATGTGGAAGGCTTTAAAGGACAGGGTATTTACAGCAATGCAACAGTCAGGCTTGCTGATGGTTCCATGCTGTGGAAGAGGAGGTACATACTAGGATCATGAGGAAACTCAACTATTTTTCTGGGTTTTTTTCTTTTTTCTTTCCCTCCTTTGTGTGTGTATGTGAGTGTGTGAATGTCCTTTTAAGATTGGTCTGTTGGATAAATCAGTCAATTCAGCAGTGGGGAAAAACTGCTCAATTCTTGGTATTTTTTTGTTTGCTTCCTAGGAGCTACCTAACAACACCCTGTAGCAGACAAGCCAATTTTGGATGTACATTGACTTCATTTACCAAACGCTCTCTAAGAATAAATCTCAACTTTTACAATTTAGTTTTGTTTACTTGTATTCTTACTTACATGTATATGAAAGAAGAGCTTTGTTTTAAGCAATGTATTGTTGTTCTGATACATCACTGTTGCTCAACAAATCTGGTGGAGTTGTGTGAGGGCTTTGTGCAGCACGTAGGCACCCAGTTGGAAGAGCCTGTCTGTGTGGGAGTGTTGTAGTGCTCATACTCATTAGTTTCCTTTGCAATTCAATGAGCTCAGTTAGACTGAAAATAAGTCTGTCAAACAAAACATGAAACCGGTGACTGACTGAGAAACAGTTTGAAGGAAGGAAGGCAGAATAAATGATGTAAATTCCCAATAAGCTACCAAGCTGACTATATCACCCCTGATCTGCCACATAACAATGTAGTATCACAGTTCTCTATTCTTTCATAGACCTAGGATGAGACAAAATTGTTCCAAGCAAACCAAAATTACAGGTAGCGAACACAACTTTGAAAATTATATGAATGGAACAGAAGGATAAAAATAAACATTAAAACAAACAAAAACTAAGGACCAGATCTTTAGCTGTCAGGAGTCTTGGGATCTAGTGAGTGCTGCTTCTGAGAACAGGGGGTGCTTTGAAGTTTAAATTTATTCAGATCTTATAGAAATGTGTGTCAAGAGATTATACAGATATTCCTGTATTAAGCAGCACTGCTGTAGGTGCTGGTTCTTCCACACCCTGATGGACCCCAAACCAGCTGCAGAGCTACACCTTACTGTCAGTGCCATACTTCACTAATAACAAAATCCACTTATTCTGACCAGTCCTGCTTGGGATTTTTGCAGGAGTCAGTTTTTCCAGTTACAAGAAAATAATTTTGAAGACATGAGGGGAATTTGTTTCTAAGGTTGTTTCTGTTTAGCTGTCAGAGAGATTTAACCCAAAATTAAATATCAGGAAGTCAGGTCTGTAGGTACAAAAGGTGTTATTGTTGAAATGCTTTCAGCTGAATTTTCTGTCTTTTTTTATTGCAATTAATCTTTCTGTTCTCGACACCTTTGGAAGCACAGGGGGCTCCAAGCATTGGTAACAATAAGAAATCACAAGTTAATGACTAAACTATCCCTGCTAGTCATTGCAGCTCCACTACACACTCCCTTGACTTGTCTGCCGCAGACTTGTCATGAAAAGCACTGGAGGGCAATTGGCCATTGTGATTTTTTACAGCATGTCACAACTGCAGAAACATCTGTGCACACAGAGCATATTAAAAATTGGCTGACAAGACCATAAATCATTGACATGCTAAACCCTGAAATATCAGTTTTGCAGTCAGTCATTAAACAAAACTCATAATGTATGAAATCATACATTCCAGTCTAAAATGCAATATTTCACCTCACATATATAAAGCTAGGTGCTCACCATTCCATCTCTTTTGCAAAACACAAGGCTCGTCAACAAAGATATTTCTGTCAGGGTGAATAAGAGGCTCTATCCATCATTCTCTTGTCAGAAACAGATACATTCCTAGTTAAACCTTATTTTTCTTATACAGATTGTCAAATCTAAGGGACACAGTCTTTGTTCTGCTTATGAGTCCCAAGAACATCAGTAATAAGTCTGTACAAGGATGGTGTGCAAAATATTTTCACAGGAAGACGTTCACGAGCTACATTTTTCAGAGTGATAGAGGACCACGTTTGAGCCCGTGCTCAAGGCCACATTCATCCCACTGCTCACATCCTTTACCTGTCATTGACATCCTCTAGTCGACAGAACAACTCTCCCAGTACACTCCTGGAGAAAACTTGGGTTGCAACCTCTGGTTTAGAAAATATTAGAGTCCACATTTCCGGGCTGATCGTCTCGTACCTGGCTTTGCTGTCCTCTGGTATCTTTTCTGCTCTTGAGTCAATTTCATATGAGTGCTCAAAATGAAAGGTCTGGAGGAATTCTTTCCAAGAAACATATTTTGATGTTAACTGCCACAGGAAAAGGTCACATCAGTATCCCACTTTCAGTTGGATCACTCTCTATACAAGGCCAACATGATTTTAAAGAACAAAGTCTCTGTAATGCTTGTGAGATGAACGTGAAATATGTCATCCATATGTTATATATAACACATTAAATGTACATTTTTGTACACAAGACAGTCTGTGCCTATTAATATATACATGTATTTTCATGAAGTACAAAATTATCAATCAAATGTTTTTGTTAAAGCTTTTATTTTTTCCAAATGTGTTGTCTAGTTCAAGCCTAGTTAGCTGCCCAGAGGTAATAAGTCATAGTATGACTGTACCACACAAACTGGAAAATTGTTATCTAATTTAATTAGTAAAAAGCTGTAACTGCTTCTTGCATCTCATCTCACATGTGACAGCTGAGGCCATTTTAAACAGAAATTATCTATTTGCGTATTTTAACTGGAACTTCACCCTCTGTAAAACAGGCTTCAGTTTTGGACTGGGTGTCAGAAGGTGTCATTCTGAAACAAGAAATATAGAGAGCATATCTGAGTAACTCTGCAGACTTTCCATCCTGGCCTGAACATCTCATGTGATTTCACAGTGGAACTGTGGGTCAGTTTGGTGTTTGGTTGAAGAGAAGCTCATTTGAAGCTGTGCATGAGGTTTGGGGCCGTAACATCAGGAGACAAACTTACAAGGGCGTTGGCTCAGCCTCCACCTGTGCTTCTCAAGCTGTGAGGCCAGGGATAAACTGTTACTTGGAGTTCCTGAATTTCATGAAACTAAGCAATTAGTTGTTACTGCAAGGATCTTGAGAGAAAATAATTGGTTTACATGTAGGCAACCTTCTCCTTTTCTTCCCTCTGTTACTGTTCCCCTTTCCCCACTTCAGATAGACAGGCTGCAAAGTGTAATTTTACATGAATAGACTAAAGAGGAGAGAGTTTCTGTAAGACATTTGTCTTGCCTCCAGGGCAGAGGGTTTGGGCAGTGTAAGAGTTGGGATTCTCAACAGATGCAGTCAGCAAGTTTCAGAATGCCTGAAACTTTTCACTACTAAAGCTATGATAAGCTAAATACGCTCTTCAAATTCCAACATGCACTACTTAGTTTTTGGTGTTGTTTCTATTAAATGTAGTCTTGTGCTTTTATGGACCCTATACTTTCCTTTCATCTTTTAGATACTAGGACTGAAGGAAGTGAAGGGAAAATTATTTCACGGCCTTTATAAATTTAGCCTTTTTGATGGGATTTCCAAGTTTAGATAGAATTTGTCAATGGGAATGAGGCATATTTTCAGAAGGGAAATTTTTCATTCTTTAGACAGCAATCTCACTGTTGCATTCGTTATGTAATGCCTCAAATTGTTCCCTAAGTAAGAACAGCTGATGCTGATAAATCATTAGATTTATCAGATTTATACTTTATAGATTTATACTAATAAATCAAATGAAGACTGGTAGTGAAGAAAGTGCATATTCTCAAATGCTTTCTTCTTCATAAACTAGAAGTAAAATGATAGCATAAACTTAAATGATATTGCATTAGTACTTGTGTAAGATTCATTGGAGGAAATTCTATATTCTTACATATTTTTTAAAAATCCTTATAATCTCTGGTCATTATCCTGGTTACAAACCTGATTATTGCTGCATACCAATTTTGTATCACAGATTCTTTGTGCTCTGGTTGTTTGGTTTAACCTCAAGTTGTATATTTACACATAAAATAAGTAGTGGAGTATTTCTGAATCCCTTGCACACTGGCATAGATTTTAATGTCCTGAATTAATAGGAGAGAAGTGTCTGACATGATAAAACAAGAAAATAAATCACTGCAGTGCATTCAGATTGGCTGCATGTTTCCATGAGGCAGAACAAAATTAACAGGTATCTGTCATGAAAGTAAACTGTGTCTTTGCTGATCCATCAACTAGGTTAAAATACAGGAAAAATGAATATACATGGCATTCATGGAGTGCGTTTCATCTTGACGGACTTTATAATCATAAAGTGAAGAGACTCCTAGAAATATGAGGGTGATCAAAGCTGTTCAAGAGGGTATTCAGACAACATCTGAGTTCTAGTAAACCTTGATAACTGAGTCTGCTTATCACTCATCTTAATTATTCTTTGTTGTATGGGTAGTTCCTGTTTTAAAACCAGTTTGAACACAGAGACAAAAAGTGAAAGGATGGTAGGAAGGATCATGTTCAAAGAGCTCAGGAGCTCACATGCTGTCCACCTTCCTGCTGAGAAAGGTTACGGTTCAGTCAGGGAGCTCAGGCATTTTTATTGTGGGGTCTTGAAAATCTCCAAGGACAGAAACTGCACAAGTTCTTTGGGCACCCATTCCCCTCCTTGACTGTCAATCCCATGCCCTGAATCTGTCAACTGATCTTACCTTTCCTGCTTTCCACTGATGGAAAATTCAGACTGAGAGTGATGTGATGAACCTTGTTCTGCTTTGTTTTGTGAGTAGGTTTATATACTATGCAGAATAAATGCATGAGCTTTCATTAATTAGAGTACTCCACAGAGAACTGGGGAGTTGTTTGTTTCCAAAAAGATAGATAAAAGCTGAAAATCTGTAGCTAGAGCCTTTGACAGCTGGCTACAGCCTAGAGACAGCTGGCTCTGGCAAGGGGATTTTGGATGTTGGAAAAGGTGTCCCTTCCTTTAATTTCTTTAAGGTAGAGGTTTTAGTGGTTGAGTTGTCTGAATTTTAAATACATATTGAACAAAGCTTATGTTGTCCCAGTAGGTTTTTCCAGATAGCATTTTCTGCTCTTCCTCACTCTAGAATTTGTCACTCTTTCAGACTGCAGACAACTTCAGTAGTCAGAGGTCTCTGTGAAAATGCTCTGAAGTACAATTATTGACAATATTGATGTTTTAATTGTTCTCATTAAGTTCTTAAGACTTTACTGCATTAAGAAACTGTGGAAAGCTCCAAGGCATTTTTTTTTAGACTTTTCAGACTTAAAAAAACCAGTCTATTAACACTTGGTTCCAAAATGAATGTTTCCCTCATAATAAGAAAAGTCATTTAAATATATACGTACTTTCATGTGCATATGCATATACACACACAAATAATATTTAAAACTGAATAGATAAAAAAAAATTAGGGTTCCATCAGTCCCTTGAAGAAGGCTGTGCTAGGTGTTAAGAGTTGTTTGAAAGCAGTTTTGATTTTTTGCAAGTCATAGCTATTTGTCTAGTTCGCTTCAATCTAAGGAGCAGCTCTCAGCATAACCCCGGTTGTTCTGTTCTTTACCTCTATCACAAGTGTTGTCTCTTTGTGGTTCAGTTGCAAATTTGGGTATTCTTACATTTAAAAAAAGTTCCTCTAGATATTTTATATATTCCTATATCCACTTTAAGTGATTTGAACACATGACAGACGTGGCACACGTGGTTGGAGAAGCTCCCGCTATTCTTAATAAGTACCTCCACAAATAGCCCTCCTCTGTGTGCTTGTGGACATATACCCTGTATTGTGTTTCTGCAGAAAATTAGCTGTGTTGGGAAGTTCTAGGTTATATTTTTAACCAAATTTCCTGACAGCATGATTCCTCTCAGTGCCACCATCATAAATTAGTTGTCCTAGGTAAAATTCAAATAGTGAACACCATTCTATGCAGCATATTGTAGTCCAAACAAGTAAACTCCATGAATGGTAGGTGTACTTGTTGGGTACTTGACTTCACTCAACACCAAGAGCTAAAGTCATTTTGTGATGGACAAAACAAATCCATAAATTTAGTGTGTATTGCAGTGTTGCCTTCCTTGTTTTGTGATCATCTGCAAATAACATTTCTGCTAAGCACCCAGTTTATTACCCATACATGACTTACAGATTATCAAGGTTTAAAAAGAAAATGGATAATACAGTGATGAAAATTATGCTGTGCTGGCAAAGACAGATGAGGTGACCTAAAAATATCTTTTACATTTCTAACTACACAGATCCTGTGAATTGTATATTTAAATCTAAGCAAACATATGAAAGCAGTACCAGAAGTTAATGTAACATTCTTGTTCAGTTAACAACTACCTTATTTTGTTAATATTTTCCCTGGAGCTGAATAGAAAAGCATTTTTTGAAGACTAAAGTTTGAAAATCTTTTCAGCAGAGAGCTGTAACTAGGCTGGTGCTCTTGAAAAGAGGTATGAGGGCCCTCCTGGAGAAGTCAGAGCATTTGTATGTCCTACCGTGATTAGACATTAGTGCTGAAGCCTTGGTTACCATCTAGACCTAACACACGAGATGTAACTGTAGAATACATGGCAGTACATGCAGAAAGCTGGTGCTTCTGTCGCTTTTCTTACATGACAGTGCAGGCTGCCCAGCTGGAATGGTGGTGTTTGAGCAGATGTGTCTCCCTGGCTTTGCCCTGGCTCATCCTGAGCCCACCAAGCCACCCTGCCTCCTCCCTGACTGTGATCCAGCAGCTCTTGATCCAAGAGTGAAGCCTAAAAGCTTCTGCTCCTCAACATGGATTCCCTAAACTCTCCAGTTTGGATTTGGCTTTTATGTTTTACTACGGACTTCATGATCTTAAGGGTCTTTTCCAACCTAAATGATTCCATGATTCCGTGTCTCAAATGGTGAGGAGAAAAAATGATTAATTTCCCACCAGCCTGAAACCACATTAGACTTTGCTTCATGTCATGCTGGAATTAACGACTCTTGCTGAATGGCTTTACAGGCACAGGACTATTCCCCACCCAAGCATGCACAAAAAAGTCCTTTTTCTGAGAGCTGAGCAATTTACTCCTGTCTATAGCTTACCTAGACATGATGGAGTGATCACTCATATATATCCTAAAATATGCCCCATGCATTCATGTCTTTAAGAAGGGACTTTTTTCACTGACTTGCCATTTTGCAAGCTTAATGTACTGGAGTTGAAACTTTAAAATTAAAAACAAATGTCCTGGTTTTGAACAATAGTAATGGAATAGCCCGTTGGGGTGACTTTGCCACAGAGGTTCTGTGTTCAAAGAAAAGTGACAGCAGCAAGCTCAGGAAGCAGAATAATCCTATCAGCAGAACATTCAAATTATTTTATAATGAAATAAAATTTGCAACTTATATAGAAGCAGCAGATGTTTTAAGACCTCCAAATTCACTGCCCCTGAATATATGCAGAATTACAATGATAAAAGGTGGCAAATGTTAAAATTTTAATGACACCCACTGCACTTGTAATCATGTAAATTCCATTACTACTGAAAAAAAGTTCACATGACTCTGTTCTACACAGTAATGATTTGTAGTATCATATTTTTATGCTATTTTTCTATTTTCATTCTATTCTATTCTACTTCACTTTAATTATATCTTGATGTTATTAACAGGTATTCTAGTAAAATCGAGAACTGATAAATGGTATTAATTTATTCTCAGAGTATTTCAGCTGAGGCATGTAGAGGAGCACACAGAATAGTTTTGTTTCAATTTTGCCAGGCAAATAAATACACATTAGAGCATTTTAATTGATTGACCAAACTGTATGACTTTATAACCTTTTAAGCTTTACATTCGAGATCATATAAAAAGACCAGGAAGGTTTCAGATAGGTTTGTCAATATTCACTTGACTTTAGCACTGTGTTTTAGGGTAAATGTAAACAATAGGTTTTCACCTTTTTTCATCAAATTTCTGTTCATATGAAAATAAGAATTAACATCTACTGTTGCTACAGTAAGAATAAGAGCCTTTTGTAAGCTATATCTGAAGACTTCTGTAACTAAGTAATGTTTGAGGGAACCAGAGTAATGACCTTATGTTTTGTAAAGGTACAGAGGCTGTCTCATCAGAAAAGCAAGAGGTCTATCCCTTAGAGTTTACAGTTTGCATATTTAATGAAAAAGAACATTAACACAGAATTTTAGCCTCACTCTATTGCTCTGCTGTGTGCATGTGTGTGTGCAAGAAATGCAGCATGCTTGCTAAGCAAGCACAGGCTCAATTTTTGCTGCTGCAATTGGGGCTGAGCACAAGAATGCAAAAATATGGAGGTGATCCTCTGTTATTTTCTGTCTATTAATTAGCCACAAGCTAAATGTGCTTTTTTTAAGCTTACTTACCAAGAAAACAATGAAAATATAATAGTTGAATTACATGTCTAGATTTAAAAGCCAAGTGCTTTTGGCTATAAAAATATTACTTTTATTAATGTTGAAGTATATTTGGAAGGATATATTTTTTATTTTTAATATTACTTTGAACATCAGGAATGCCACATTGAATGCCACAGGCAACAAAAAGGATTTTAGTAAAAAATACTAATAATTCCTCTTCCACCTTAATTATGTTTCCTTTCTGGAAAACTAAGAAACCCCACCCCTTTCTTATCATCCTTGAGTGCCCTTTAAATCAGGACACCGCTGACACTTTGTTTCCAATTAACAGTAAAAACCTTCTTTGATCCTTTGACTTCTTTATGAGATGAATTTATATTTTCTAGACTAACATGCATGACAACATAATTCTCCACACTCATTAATATTCAACTTCTTTGCTTTAATGAGGGAAAAGAAGAGGAATGGAATGTCATCTGCTTATCTAAAGCAGCAAGGGCTTTGCTAATATTCACACACAAAACATTGCACATTTAAATAACATTAAAGTTGTGACACATTTTGCCAAAACCAGGTCATTCAAAGTTAAGCCTGACACACTCAGAGGTGAATTAAATCTCTATCTTCCAACATAAAAAGTTGGGAAATCGGTGTTTCCACTCTATTTTCTTTCATATTCTTTTTGAGACATGATTTGTGGAAAGATTAGTAGGTTTATTCCTATGAAATAATGAACCTCTGGCATCTGCTGATTCCAATGTGATCAACTGTTGTGTTTCCCAGATAAACCTTAGTGGGGTCCTTAGAGCTAAGGATAGGCATGACACCTTAATCTAGCTGTGGTTTTGACCCCATATATGTCTGTGGCAGAACTCCAAGGAGAATCCACATTTTGGTTTTGACACCATTAAAACTTCATTGATATTAATAGAATCCAAATTTTTATAAGTTTTACTGCTACAGCTGGATTCAAACAAAGCATATGTATATCCTGTTTTCATTCTCAAGCAGCATAAAAGTTTGCATTCATAATTGTGCATCTAGTTTAAATGCCAGATAACTTTTGCCAAATTTAATGTGAAATTCCCTTTTGGAATACTTGGATGAAATTGAAAGAGTGTACTTTCTTTCCCCATTTCCTGTTTCTCACTATTATTAAGAGAATTCATAGTACAAGAATATTAACTTTATGTGATACGAGTACTTAAAGCTCCAGCTTAGAAGGCTGGGTATCTAAAAATATCCCCTAGTTATTTCTTAAAATAGCTGCTCACAGCCTATTTAAAGTCTTGCAGTAATACATCAGTAATATTTTAATAATATTTCTAATAACTGATGTTACTTTTGCACTTCTAGAAGGACTGTCACTTTTGCTATAGGAACGTGGCTGTGTAATTTTTTCATGACTTTGAGAATTTTTTGGCACAGAGTATTATGGACCTTTACAAAGAAATAGAGATCTATACCTGTTATACTTTTTAGTGCATGATGGAAACTGTTAGGTCAATAGCATTACCACTAAAATGGAAAATGCTGTACAGAATGTCCAGAAAAAGTCTCCATTAGCAGCAAGCTTGAAAACCTGAAAACAGACGTGACACTATTAATATACAAATGGAGTTTAGAAGAATACACAAAGGTTGCAGTCAGCTAAGGATGAAATAAAATAGTGTTGAGGTATAGCTGAATAAAAAATGAATAAATAAAAGTTAAGTCTCTATAGCCTATCTGAGATATTTTTAGAAAGCTGGACTTGAAATAAGTTTCTCTAAAAAAGCATTCTGTATTTGAACAATGTATAAAAAAAGAAACTGTTTTTTCCTTTGTAATATATCCTTTAGATCAGTCCCTTTTGCAGCAATTTTCCTGATATTGGATCCTCTTCATCTTATGATCCTGATGTCAGCTTCTGATATCAGCAACATCTGAATGCTTCTGGAAAAAAAAAAACGATATACAGATTAAGGGTTACTGGAATCACAGTTTTTCAAATACTTTGAAAACTAGTCAAGTCATTAATTTTCTCTCTATAAGCTTTTCTGTTCAGCTGACACTTTTAGTATTGTAATGCTGGAGTCTCATGAACAGTTGTGACCAAATCCTGCACCTTCCACAATGGCTGAAGTGAATGGAAGCGTATTAGCCATTGAATGATACACTGAAATACAGTCCCTGAAATATCATCTGATGGATAGAAAGACACAGCTGAGAGCGGTGTGGGAGAAGCCAAAGAACGTGCTGCGGACGTGGTCTGATGTGTGTTGCAGATGTTCTCTTTGTATGTGAGAACATCTTCATCTTGCTTCCATATTAGTGACTTGTAGGATGTTTTGTGCTACACCTGGGATGCTGGGGTAGGGGAGAGGTGAGAAAGCACATGAGAGAGCCTGGAGGTGGAGTGATAGAAGTGGAGGGGGAGGAGATTCCAGGAGATTCCACTGTATGTGTCCTGTGCCAGATCTTGTCATTCATGGGATTTCCATATCTATCCCTAGAGATCCATTTCTCTCAAATAATAAATATAAAGCAAGACATCAAATGGTAAGTTAGTTGTGCATCTCATACCTGTATGTGGGGTTTGCTTGAGACCATCTTAACTCCCAAGACACTTTTCTACTGTGCTCAGTGCACAGCAAAAATTTGGGGTGACTCAAGAGGCCAACCACAGATAATGCTGTACAAATATATTGCTGCAAAACAGCTATTCGGTATGTTCATCTTTTAACTCAGGGTTTCAGTCTTATATTTTCCACGAGGATGACAAATTTAGGTGGGGGGAGAAATAGATGTAACAAATAGATTTTAAAATTAGACTTATCAAAATGCTGTGAATACTGGAATACATACATTCAGTAAGGGCACAGGCACACAGATCAGAATTCTTAGATAAAAAAAAAGGAATAAACTGAGTATAGTAATGGAAAGATATTCACTTCTCAATATTCATTGGTGCTATATCAAGCTAAAGGACTTATTTATATTTATAGATTGAAGCATATCTCAGATGATACAGTAATCTAAAATTTTAGTGCTGTGAGAGAAGTCTATATTCACAGCACCAAAAGATCTACTTGCTTGGGGAGCAGACATGGCATTGGAGTTTTCTCAGTGCTACCATGCTATGACCTTCAAGTGTAATTATTTAAAAAACAGGCTAAAGTTTCTCACTGTCCACTTTTATATGCTCGCCGCCTTCTCAGAGCTGCTAACGAAGCCGTCTCTTAATAGTAGCTACTATGCTATTAATGATGTGGATATATTCATCACCAAGCACTGCTGTGATACAATCGGTTGTGGCCAGCTTATTAAAATTATTACAATTACGTGTATTTGACTATAGATGAAGACCAGCAACAAGACTTACTAATTTTCTTTACATGGTACAATCTAAACTATTTTATTTAATAGTCAGTGATTTGTCTACCACACAGTAGAAAAGGCATGTAAAGGCAGTTCCTTTCACCCCTGATAAGCAGCTTTTTTGGACAGGACTGTTGTTACGGGAGCAGGTGGCATGCCACGGCTAGAGGTAGTGGGGAGGCACATTGTCTCTGCCAGCTGTGTGGCTTCAGTCGCACTTCCGTCTGATGTCAGCATGGGGCTGCTTCTCTGTATTTGAAATGTCCTCTGGATAAAAATTTCCATCACAGCTGCCTTAACCAATTGACAGAACATTCTGTCTGAAGGTGCAGATGTGTGGCTCCCAGAGCGGAGATGGATAGCTTCTATCAGTAGTAGAAGAAAATGAGCCTGTCTCCCAACCATAAACTGAAACATCTTCTCACAACCAAAGATGAGAATCAGTGTTCACCCTTAGGAAGAAGGAGATTCCCTTTTTTTCATACTGATTTCTTATTCTGATGTAGTCTAAATACCTAAACACACACTATTGAGAGTCTCATGCTACATGGAAATGGATTTTAATAGCTTGTATTGTAAGGACATCTGCTTTTGATGGCTCTCAGAGAATAGTGGGAAATCTTGTAATAAGCAGATTAACATCTGTAGAACGTTAAAGAATAAAACAGCATATAGTTTCCAACAGATAGCTGCCGATATAAACCTTTCCTTGCTTGTTATGCTTTTTCTTTTGTCTATCATATCAGTTAGAGAAACCCCTTGAAAATATGGAGTAAATATTATTCAGACTAGCACAGAACCTGACAGAGCTACTGAAGATCTTTGGTGGCAGCAGAACTACTTAGAGCATGAGCAATACACAGGTTAAATCTATTTGCTCTGAGGATACTGCAGATCAGCATTATTTTTCAAGAGGACTGCAGACTGCAAGGCAAACCTTTGTTCAAAAGCTAAAGGGAAACTGTGATACATGCAAGAATGTCACTTAAAAAGTCACCATTGTTTCAGCGAGCTGTACAGTTTATTATGCATGGTTTATCAATCCAGGAGCGTATCCAGGTCATTACAAATTTGATGTTTGCTTACTCAGTGATACTGCTCCCTGTGCATATTTCAGTGACAAAAATAATTTTCCTGCTGTGTTTCTCCCAGTTAGACCAACAAAAACTGAAGAAACTGAACTGAATTTTATTTTGGATATTGGATCAGAAATGCAATTGCAATTTTTGATGAATTCTTTCCAGTTACAGTTAATTCATAGCTGAATAGCAACACAAAAGCCAGAATTCTAAGCAAAATACAGAAATGCAGACGATGAAAATTCAAGATTTAAAGATGTTTGTATAATCTCTTCTCAAACTTAGGCCTTCATTTGCAGTTCTGCAGTCTCCTGCCAAAGTAAAAGCCTTAGTTACAGTCATATCCAGACACTATCTTAAAATTTTAAATTACTAATTATTTCCTTCTATATAGTGTTCCTTAAGAGAAGATAAAACTGGTGATATAATTTTAAAACATTGGGATTATAAAAATCAATAAATTGTGTAATTTTCTTACTTGACAACCTTTGATTATATTATGAGGTTTGGTGTTGATCTTAATTTTAACCCTGATAAACAGGCAACTTTTAAAAAAAAATTTTACAGTAAAGTAGGGCAATCTGGAATCACAGTGGCAAGATATAAAATGCCCCAGTATTACTTAGGGAATCATTTTCCAGTGTCTTACTTTCTCAGATACACAAATTGAAGCAACTCCCATAAAGCATAAACCAGCCCAAGCAAACAATGTAAGATGAGGTTTTCCAAGATTTACCTGCTCTCTATTGGCCTTTATCTACTCATCTGCAAACCAGGCTCATGAGTGCTTATGGATGTGTTGTTATCTAATTTGTAGGCTCTGGATTAGCGAAATGAGAGGATATTGTTTTCTGTCATTCAATCAAATTATTCCATTGACTTAACAGAATTTGTATGATTACAATTCCTCTAGTGTTTCATGAAAGCAGAATAATTTACACTGTAGTAATATATTCAGCCATGGTTGACAACAGCATTAAATAAAGTGTTGCTTTCTTTAACTGAGGTATCAAAAAGAACCAGAAAGAAAGGGCAAAAGAAAAGGGAAAAGTAAATAAAATTATACCTCATGGAAAGAAAAAGCTCTTGATGAAAAGAAAATAAATTTTCAAATTGTGACAACTATCTGAATAGGAAAGCACACTAGAATCAGATGAATCAGAATACCCTGGGCAAAACATCCACAGTGGGTATTCCTTGAAAAAGAAAACTGCTGAAATAAAGAAGCAGATAAAGAGCTGTAAGAATCAAAGCACATATTAAGCATGTTGAAATCAACTTACAGAACAGAAATCCTAATTCAAAACAAGTGCATTTGCCATTTATCAAACTGCTCGAAAAACATGACATTTTTTAGTTAAAACATTGATGCTCCAAAGTGATACATATATGGCAGAAAGATAAATATATGCCCATTCCTCATCAGCATTTCATTTGGCTTCTAAAGAAAGAAACTTTACTGGAAAACTGATCGCATGCAGAGCTAAATTTTCTTTTTTTCCCCCTAGAATTAGCACACAGTAAAATACAGACAAACCGCAGAGGCAACAAGGGTTGTGATCATATATCTAATTTCCTTTGTCTTCTACTTCCATAGAAGTTATGTGAAAATATGAAGATAACATAAAAGCTCCTCAGGACCTTAACATCTGTACAAAAAACTCTGTTTTTCCCTGCCATGCCATTTATAATATAATTGCTTCCTAGCTCAGCCTCTGTTACTAATTCTAAATGAATGTTGTCAAATTGCAAAGTGCATATTGTTGTCAGTATAACCTGTTATTACACGCTAATGCTGTGTGTTAATGAAGTGTTAAATATCCAGAGCTGTCAACACCTTGATCCAAGGGAATATGAACACTATGAAATAGATGTGATACGTGGCTAAAATGATAAAAATTATTGATCATTGCTTGAATGCATTTTTAATATAAATTAAATATATCTTTCTAAATTAAGATATCTAAGTAATTTAAAGGGCCAGATACTGGCCTTATGTAGCATCTTGGCTTCCATCTCTGTACATTAATTTCTGTAAACTGTTAATCCTCTTTCTTCAGGGTTCAATCCCCAAAGCGCTGCAGCTACATTGAAAAGGCTGCACACTCTTGCTTTGTACCTTGATAATAATAGTGTTCAACACTTTGTAAGCGCATGTCTTGAATAATCAAACTTATTGATATCAGTAGCCTTATTCAATATTTAAAATTGCAGTTTAGAAATGTACTCATTTTTCATGTGAAGAAAGGAACATGATGAAAGTCTACAGGGCAGTGATGTGCCTCAGAAATCATTCTACTGAAATGAATTACTTTTTTGACTGAGTAACTTCAGAAGGCATTCACATCAATATGGTTTATAACACGTGGAAAGGAAAATTGACAAGAATTCTCTGGAAAATAGAAGCAGTACTTTCTCACCACTTCATAAACACTGAAATACACATTCTTTTATGTAAAGACGAGTGAAGGGGTTGAGATGTTCCTTGCCATCCATCCTTTTTAAAGGAATCAATCTTACTGAAAACCACAAAGATGCAAAGGTATCAAATGTAAAAGGAAATGACATTGTTGAGTTTGGTCTGTACTGTCACAGAAGCGGGGGAGCACATTGGGACAAGAAATACTACTTTTACTAGTAGCTGTCCTTTCTAGCAGATTGCTTAACTCAGCCCATTTAACAACCTGTTCCTTGCCTTTACTTTTGAAAATGCATTGACATTTGCCCTTCTTATTTCTGGAAGCAGCCACACAAATCCAATAGACTGGGTCCAAGTATGGAAAACAGCAGTGTCATAAAGCTTAATTTCAATAACAAGCTTCAGCAGCTCAGAAAATGCATACTCTTCATTCCTCTTACAATGGAAAGAAGTATCATTTAGCCTCTAACAAGGAAAGAGGTAATGAGATAAAGATTTAGTGCTTGTGTTTATAGGAGGCCTGTGTGAGATTATTAACTGGAGCAAAGTTTGGTTTTGTTTGATTGGCTTTTGAAGGGGATTTTTTGGTCACATTTGAAAGTAAAAATTTAAATTTCTTGAAAATAGATTACTGACAATTTCTTCTAAAAAGAATAGTATATTGGTTCAAAAGAATCTGTGCAGTAAACATTATGTACATATCTTCACACAACTAAATCTCAAAAGTTATTTTCTACCCTTGTAAAGTTACTACATTTTTCTCTTCTGTTCTTCCACACAATAACAATAGGGATTTTTCATGTTCCCATGACACACTTTTCATTAATAGAGACTAATGTTTTTTGTGTCAGTGTTGTTCTAACAGATGAAAAAATAAGGTCTGGAATATGGTCCAGTTGCCAAACTGGGAGCAGGACCTAGTTTGCATAGATCTAACTTGGTGCTTGATTCCTAAGTTAGTGATTCCCAAACAGTGACATACGAATCTTTACCTATTTTTTGCATTACTCCCACATCATCAGTCAGGAAGGAAGCAGGAGCTGCAAGGTAGGTCAGACGTTTTTCTATTTCCTCGTAGCCAAGATTGATTCCAGCACCATTGGCTGCAGTAACTCCTTTGACCCTTGCAGTTTACATTCTATCAGTTCTGGTCCTCCTGCTTTTTATCTCCAGCAAGGACCGAGGGAATAGGATTCAGGAAGAATGTCAGCAGTGAATCCAAAAGGCTGAAAGCCATTGCATTTAGTTGCAGTTACTGAGAGGCTTGGATAGTTGTCATTTTTACTAGTTTTGAGGAAAAAAAAAAAAGTCTGTAATTCTTTGCTCTCCACGACCACTGAGCGTCTTATGGACCAGAAGCTCTTTCTGCATTTGATAGGTTATCCAGCAAAAGGATAATTACCTCTGATGAGGTCTCTGATAAAAAACCCTACCTTTTTGTGACAACTTCCGTAAAATTATCAAACAATTGAGAATTGTGGCATTTATAGTAATGCAAGATCTTTGAAGGAGAAAAAAAAGTAATGCATTTAAATCTGCAAAATATTATCTTCAGCTGTAAAAATTTGGCCAGATAAATACTATTTAGCTATGTTACATGGCAAAGCACAGCTTTAAGAAGTATTACTGTACTTTACAATTTATCTCTCAACTCTGCCTATATTTCATTATTATTTCTACTCATGACTCATAGTATTTCTATATTTTTCTACTAAGACTGACATCTCTCATTTATTTTCACACCAGAAACCTTTCCCATGCATTTCCACAGCCAGATATTAGGGGTTTTTTTAAACAGTATAGGCATAAGGCCCCATTTCTCCAAATTCTACAGTTCAAGGCTCTGGGAGCTGCTGTACTATATGGACAGCCCATCAGCAGACCACAGGATATGTAATAATATTCCTATACTAAGTTAAGGCTCCCTGTTACATGTGTGTGTACATATATATATACATCCAAAGACATATGTGGGCTTATCAGTGTGCAGACAGCTGAACTGTACATAATTCATTCATTTATAAACAGACCTTTCATCCAGTCATTAGTTTTTATACCAATATTGCGTTAGATTGTTTGAAACTAATTCTCCTGTTCCCATCCAATACACAAACATAAAGAACCCTTAGGAGAGAGAAGCGTGAGGGAAGTCTCTGGTGCTTTTGTTCTCATTCCCATGAGAATTACTGTGTTTCTGATCCATTGCTGCACAGTGAAAATTCAAATTAAAGATTTTGCACTTAGGAAGAATAACAGAAACATTTAAATTTACTTCAAGTATAGCAAAACTGAAAGTTTAACATACTGTCCCATATCCCCATATGTTATTTAGTCAGGTTTACACACTCAGTACATTTTCCCAAAGGCTATTCCAGATTTACAATGCATTCTGCTTTCCTGAAGTACTTGCTGGTCTACAAAGTACTACTGATAAAAATGAGATATCAAACAAATGAGATAGGTGTCAGAAACTTATAAATAATGAATTAAATGCTAGTTTACTAATAAATATTACAGAAAAGACCAATAGGTTCCAAAAGAGTATTTCCCTTAGAGCTTCTTCTTCAAAGTGCAATGCTGTTTAGGAGGCTGAATTATATATATCTGGACTTATAATTAGTCCAGCTATTAACCTTTTCTCCAGTTTCTCTCTTTGGTGATATACTGTACTATAAATTCCATACGAGATTACCTTTCAGAAAGTATGATTTTTCATAAATGTCCCATGCATATTTCATAATCACTTTTAATTTATTTATTCTCGGTCTGATTCTCTACTGTCTTGTACTGGTGCAGTTTTACTTGTCCAAGATGGATATGAACAGAATTTTGTGATGACTTAAAGCAAACATACTTTGTTTATTTTTTAATGGGTATGAAATACAGAGCTTCCATAGGGCTGAGCAGGTCAGAACTTCAGGTGTGGAGTAATGTGCCTAGTAGAAATTGCAGGCAGACTTAAGGCACTGGATCACTGTGTAACAAAATTATCAAGTCTTATTCATCCTGAGTCCATTATTGCCCAATCAGATGTGTGTATATATATATATGTATATGTTTTTGTCTACACACATATATACACAAATACATATATCTAGGCAAGGACTTCTGCGGGTGACTGAGATTTCTGCACCCAGATCTCTAAATGGGTTATTTTTAAAGAAGTTGCATCAGAACCTTCTGCTCTGAGCTGATGAAAGCCAGTAACTGGGTGCCCATTAGTGCTGCATTAGCATTGTAAAACTGCTGCATTTCACAAAAGCCTGCCAGAACACGACCCAATCTGGACTGTTAAAATGGTTGCACATGTATTTGTAATTTGCCATCCATTCAAAAGCTGAAAAAAGGAGATCAAATTATCTAACTCTTCACAGAAACTTCTGAAAAACCAAACATAATTTTGTTGTGCTGTAACAGTTTCAAACATATCTGTAGAAAGACTGTAAACTCAAAAATGCTTGTTTTAAAGGTATTTTAATTGATTATTCTGTTACTTCATATTTTTTAGAACAGTAGGTTTATGTCTATAGGGATTTCAAAAGTCAAAACTGACAGTACATATTTAACTATCATAACCACCCAGCAATTACATTTAGCTTCTGCATTCTCATCTAACCAGCCTTGCAATCTAGGAACTTCTGTGCATATTGGGATTTCTGTAAAAGTTAGCATTAATGAAATAGAGTTTTAAATTTCCCTAGGCTCAATCTAGACATTAAGAATATAAATGTAAATTAGCAGAGAAGAGCAAGCAGCCTTGAATATTAACATTTTCATCACACAACTTTTAGTTAAAAATGTGCTACAGAATGAGGGATCCAGCCTTTTGCAACTGGCACCCTCAAACTGCATCAATAATTATCAGAATATTTCTGTAATTGTCTATGTGCTTGCTATAGCACTGTAAGACTCAGACACCCTCCAGTTACGGATTATTATTGTCTGTCTGATAAATAATTCCTGTCCAATTACATTTTGACTTGAAGACTGCCTCTGAAAAGATTCTTTTCTGCTTAAGAAAATCCAGTTATAGAACAAATGTGGCCACAATATTATACTTATTTCACTTTTTACTGGCAAGACAAATCTTGCAAATTCATTGCCTCTTCCTCACATTTTTATAGCCACCTGCAGTGTTTACCTTCATTGCAGTGTATTTTGCATTGTCATGGGTGTCCACACTCTGCTTTAGTTGACTCTCTATCCCCATCACCACTGACAGCATGTTCTGATGGTAAGCAAGTGAAAATAAGATAAATAGTGAGAATATTAACTCTGTACATGTGCTCTTACTCCAAACTATTGACATGGCTAGTAGTGAAGCACCAAGTCTAGTTATAAAACCTCAGATTTTTATACTTGAAGAATGGTTCCTGTTAAAACTTTTCACAGTGATTAAACACTCACTATTTGTTATGACCAGCTGCATATTCTAACTCTTTACCAATTCAGAATCGCTGATCTCTTTCAAAATATGCTGATAGCAATGACCACAACTAGGAGACAGTAAGGACTGGAAGGACAACGATGATGTAAACCTCACTTTTTGAAATTCAAGTGAAGTGCCGAAAAAATGTTTGTGTTTTCTGTGGCTATTCAGGACTATTATCTCGTTGGAACAGTGGGTTGAATCAATTAAAAGGAATAGTTTGTTATAAATGGAGTGATTGTGAAAGCTTTATATGAAAGTATTTTTATCCTGTTTTCTTTTGATGTAATGAAAAAAGTGATCGATCATAAAACTAAAAAATAAGCTGGAAGAGATCTCAAGAAATTTTTGATCTTACTTGCACTTGGAGCCTGGACCTTTCAAGTTTCAATATTCCCAAAGATGAGACCCCTTCAGGCAACACATTCTAGTATTTCCATGGTGAAAACATTTCTCCTAACATCTAGTTAGAATTTCTCATGTTCCAGTGTGTGCTTGTTGCCCTTTTTCCTGTCCCATCCTGCTGAACTCGCTCCAGAAAGCTGCTGCCTGTCTTGTACTGGGGGAGCTCTAAACCATCTGTCAGATGTGGACTCAGACATCCCACAGAGAGGCACAGCATGACTTCCCCTGTGTGCTGGATACAGCCTGGCCCGCTCTCTTTCAGGGATATTTTGCTAATTCTTGTTCAGTTTGTTCCTCAGGATCCCCAGGTGCTCCTGCTGTCCTGCCTTGGCTCTGCACTGTACAGGCACACGGCTCCTCTGCACTCACATGCAGGACCCTGTGCTACCCCTGACTGAACTTCCTAAGGGTCCTGTGAGCCCTGGGCTGTGCATGGACCACTCCCCTCAACTCAGCAGTATTCACAAACTTGCCAAGTGTACACTCTTGCCCCGTACTCAGGCTGTTAATAAAGGTGTTATACGCTCTTCTGACATCAATGTGCAGTAGGAAGATAAAGAATCCGACATGGATGGATGGATGGATGGATGGATGGATGGATGCATGAATGGATGATTGCTGTGTGTTCCTGTTTTTCCAAAAGGAACTATATGAATTGACAATATTTTAAAAGATTAAAAACCTTCTCAATGAATCTTGACTAAAAAGCATATGCAGATTTTCCTGAACATCTGCATGATATCTATGTGAGGCTCAGAAATGTTTGTATGAAATTTGGTGTCTTAATTTACTATCTCAAAAAACCCCCACATCCATCAGTTTCAACCTGAAGTTTTTGTGGGAGCCTTTTGAGAGATTTTGCTAACAATCACAAAACTGAAAAAAATGGAATTCCCTTGTAAAAATTTGAAATTCTCTATTTATAGAGTAAATATATATATTTTTTAATATATATCCCTTTATTGAGTAAATATAGTAAGTGATGCTAAGGGATGAAGATATCTGACAATCTTCTACGCCAACTTTCATAATTTTCAATAAATATTCCAGAAATTTGCTACTAGATTGTATCCTAAGTTTTGGGTCATTTGGTTTGTTTCGTTTGGGTTGGATTTCTGTTCTAATTTTTTTGTTTATCTCATAGATAATACAGCTTTTAGAACAGCATCCTTTTTTATGTTACTTATCAATTTCCTGACAGTTTCAGCCTCAGTTCTGAAGACAGTTCACTGTCTTCTTACCAAGTGAATTTCGGGTACAAGATTTGAAGTTGCTAGAGAACAGTAGCAAATTAGTCCAGTAAGACCCTTGATTACCTTTGTTATAGGACAGTTAGGATACTACCTTAGGCCATAAATTTTATTATAGTTTCTTACAAAAGTGAAGGTGAACAAGGAAATTCAAGGCATCACAGTCTTCAGTGAGATGCCTCTTAAAAACCACTTGGTTTAAAAGCATTTGACATAATTTAAAAGACATTTTTTGCAAGCTTGCCTCCTAGGAAGCACTTGGGAGCCTAAGTAAAATTTGAATGTTTATGTTTTAAAGCACTTTAATGCAAGAAATCTGCGTATAATTATCTCTAATTAGTCATCTCTTCCACTGAGATTTATACTAAGCATTTAGTATTTCTCTACAGTAGCTATTTCCCAGGCTTCTTTAATAACTAGGACTGTCTGACAAGCCGATCTCAGGATCAGATTTCAAACTCATCTTATTCCATTCTACCTGTTGCTTCAGGACATTTCTTAATGAGGCCAGAGATACTTTCATGTCTAATTAAGCTGAAGAGATTAAGATATTTAGGTCTTGTTTTTGTATACTCTCCTAAGGGAAAAGTAAATACATAAGCACCAGAGATCAGCAGAAATACAAGAAAGAAGAAAAGCAGCAGGAACACAGGGGAGTATTATGTAATATATGGGAACAGCAAAAGGCTGTGTAGATTATCCTTCCTAAAGTATGTTCACTTGCCTCAAAAAATATTGCACTGAACTGTGAGTCAGAATTCTCCCTAACATGATAATTATGTCTTTATCAGATGAACCTGAAAGAGAAATATGGAAGAAGGGATTTTATAAAATATATTTGAAAACAGATCGTTATTAGGATTACCTTTGTACGCAATAAATTAAACTAGAAGCAAACCATGAGACTGATGAAACAATGGATCCAAAATACTCTATCAAACATCCCTTTGTTTTTTATGTTCCTTATCTTCTCCAGTGTCAGCTTTCAATTCAATGACAAGTTTATTATTTCATTTGGGAAGAAACAATCCCTGCTATGTGGAAGTTTAATCTCTCTCCAAAAGTGCTTTACCTTAGTTCCACTCCAATGGGAAAGGGGATAGACTCAAACCTCTTTTACCACGCATTCATATTCTGGAATAAATATTTCCATTGAATATTTTTCAACAATGTTTTTCAATCGACATCTTTCTTAGTAAAAGGTTTCTCAAATCTTCTAGTTTAGGTACAGCATTCAGCAGTACCAAAGAAGTTCTCTCTAAAGGCAGGAAAGCACTTAACTAATCTTTTCATACCTCCAGCTCCTTTCAATTACCTGGGAGTATACTTATTTATACATTTTGCATGTTTCTTTCACGTGACTTTAGATTTTTCTTCATTTTTTCTTAAGATCTGAAAAGATACAGATGCTCTTACATTTGTTTTCATTTTCACTCATGACCTAGAATTCATTTTTTTTGGGGTCTTGGAGGTAAACTGGGAAATACAACTGGTCTGTTTGGAGGGTTCTGGAGTTCAAAACAAAATAATGAAGAAAACAGTTCTCTATGTCAGTTGGAAACTGATTTTTTTTTTTTCAAAACAAAAATAAGAGTTTAATTTGAAACAAAAAGTTTTATCTTAATAGATAGTATTTCTTATAATTAACTTAAGGCAAATGAAGTACCTGGTACACCAGCTACACATCGGCGACCACCACCCAAGTCAGGCTTCCTGGGAAGTGGCGAATCAGCCCCGGTGCCAGGAGCATCAGCACCACCTTGTGTTCACGGGATAGGAAAATCAGTCGGGAACACGCCTCCCCAGCCACTGAAACCGCACTGCTTCCCTCTTCTCCCCATGGCACATTAACGAAGGAGCCATATTTGTGGAAAAGATGCATAATTTTTGCTCCTGTAAATTCAGAATAATCGATATATCCAGGTACATGGGAATTTATCAGGAAACTTGCTTGCATTTTCAGTCAATGTGTTAGACAGCAGTCGCAGCACATGAACAGCCCAACTATTGCCAGGTTTTTGGGTTGGCATCGTGGAACAAGATAGCTTAGAGGTGAATTTTGCAAGAAGATTTGCAGTTATTTACAGGATTTCTTTCTGAATGTGAGACATGACGCTAGAAAACCTATTCTTTTCTTTGAAAATTTAAAAAGGGAGCAAAGGCGTCATGTTGTGATGGAGCACCTTGAGAGAGAGTCAGTATCATGTTTGGATTCCTTTTTCATAGCCTGTAAACATCCTACAAGGCAGTGCTGCTTCCTTCAGTCTTTTGCACAGTAGAAACTGTTCTGTAAACAAATCTATTTCTGGTACATTTTTCACCAACTTGACTATGAAAATACATCAGTTTTCTTTTTTTTTTTTTCAAAAAATCAACTTCCCTCTATCTATTTGGTTCCAGGAGTACAGTTTCTGGAAAGAGATATCCCACCAGAAATTGCAGTTGCTTCTCTTTCAGCTCCACTATATGATGTACACTTTCTGGCAGAAAGTCTGGGGCAAAACCTGTTCTTTCCAGGAACTGCTAATAATATGGGAGTGCAATTTCACAGTTAGTTTTCTATACCTAGGTGTATTTAGCCTAGCTTCACAAAATTCAGGTCATCTCTCTTAGAGGGAAATAGAATAGCAACTTTCCCTATTTTTTGGCCCCTTCTTTTGGTCCAGAAATAAAAAACTTCTGTGTTTCATAGCTCACTTTCACCTTTCTAATATTTTAAAAATTTGAATATTCCCAGACTAAGTGCAAGACTGTGTGTCTGTATGTCACTTTAGTGCAATGTATCAATTTTCCTTTCAGTACACGCATAACTAGAAAAACATATAATGACATGGTACACTTATAAGTATTTAAAAAAATGATCCAGATTCTCTTTTAGCCTTCAGTTTATGCATCATTACAGAGAACTCGCATCGGGGACAGTTAGACTTCTGTTTTGATCACGTTTTACATCCACACCTCATATGCGCCTCTATCAGACTGATGTAAGGTATCATTTTAAAAAATGGCAGTTTTCCAAAACAGCTGTGCAAACTCTGAGTGATGGATCAGTCTCATTAGTTTTATCACGTAGAAACATGGGTTTTAAAAAAAAGTCAACCTTGTGCAGTGTGGTTGGGATCCCATGTTGATGTACACTACAGGATCTTGCACAGCCGTGTCCTTTTAGAAGTTGACAATGTCTCTAATGTCCTTCTAATTTTTTTCCCCGTTCCAAAAGGGGCAGGGCAATGTTATTAGTGCTACTCAGTCCCTTCTGTCACTTTCTGTCAGACAGCTGGGATCTCAATGCCCTTTATATTTGGGTAGTTTACTACCAGTATTAAGGGACTCACTGTAAATATTTCATCACCTTTCTGAAATAGTTTTCTTTTTTCTGTTGAAAAGACTGAAAGAAACAAGTCTTTCTAGTACCTGACAGGGCAATAAGAGAGCTGTAGAGAGACTTTTTACAAGGACATGGAGTGATAGGACACGGGGGAATGGCTTCAAGCTGCCAGAGGGCAGGTTTAGGTGAGGTATTAGGAAGACCTTCTTTACTATGAAGGTGGTGAGGCACTGGCACAGATTGCCCAGGGAGGCTGTGAATGCGCCATCCCTGGAGTGTTCAAGGTCAGACTGGGTGGAGCTCTGAACAACCTGGTCTAGTGAAAGGTGACCCTGCGCATGGCAGGGGGGGGTGGAATGAAGTGGTCTTTAAAGGTCCCTTCCAACACAAACTATTCTGTAATGCTATGAAGTTGAACCTTGTATTCCATGTATTTAGCACTGGGATCTGCCTGACCTCTTGCCTCTGTGTTTTGAAGCCTGTTAGCTGTATGAAGGAGTAATTTCTACAAATGGCAAATCAAACAACTGCTTCAATTATTTAGGGAAGTGCCTTGTATCTTACAGTTGTCAGGAAAGCAGTCTAGTATAAACTAGGAAAATTCCCCAAAATTTCAGAGAAGTTTTTGAGGACTTCATCTGATTGAAACAATAGAGGCAAAAAGAGGAACTTTCAGCATCATTCTCAGAAGCATAGGCTGACAGAACTTTGGTGAGCAGTGATATCTGCCCCAGGTGGGTCGAAAAGTTCCTATTCAGCAGTGAGACCAGCAGCTGTGTCTTGGATCTCAACAGAGATTGTTGCAATGCAGGCAATGATCTCTATTCCCACAGGAGGCATGAGAATAATTTAAAAACAGTGCTTCAGCATAACTCACTTACGAGGTAAAGACAATGACTCACTCAGGAGGCTCACCTGAACTTGAGAGAGCCAAAAGGTGTCAAGCCAGTCCTCACCATCAGTGCTGCAACGACGAGTGTTGCACCTGTGCACTCAAGATACCATCCTTTGCTACTTACAGAGAAAATCTCTAATGCAGAGAGCTGCAATACTATAAACCTACCTGTGTAAGAAAACTCCATTTGGCACCAGCACATCTAGCAATATTCTACTTGTTGCTTTCTTTTAAAGTAGTTCAGCAGGCTTGGCTGTAAAATCTGAGGGTCAGAATTCTTTCTGCTAAATGCATTTAGGTTTGATGTGCTCAAGGACTCTTGTTGCCAAGTATAAAAATATTCATCCTGATTCTTGGAAAGCTCTCTGTCTGTATCTGTTCCTTCTGCTGAAGCAGTTCCCCTTACCGAAGCACTCATTGTCCAACGGGTCTTGTCTCACACTGGGATCTGCTTCTATTTCTGTTGGAGCTTGCATGTAACACACCTGAAATTCCACACACCTTCTTCTGCATCTTTCTCATGGAATAATATGTAGTATCTGTGTGGTATTCCAAGCAGACCTTTTGAGTTTCCCTAACCCTAACTCACTAGGGAGCATCCACGGGTATCTGAAATTGCCATATATATACACCAGACACTCCGCTTGATACCTGGCAAAAACTTTCCACTGCTGGGTTTATCCACTTTGTTTAATTTACTTCAGCAGTGGCTGAAGAGACAGAGGTAGGATTGAATGTCCACCTCCACTAGTTATCTTTTTAAGACTTGATGAGGCTACCATCTTTTTGATGGTATGACTACTATATATTAATGACTACAACAGGCAATTCCGTAGGATTGCAAGAACAATAATTATTATTAATGTGTGTTCTTTGTGTGCCCACAGCAGAGCAATATTTACTAGACTTTGGTGCCATCTTAAAACCTGGAATCTAGATGGGTCAGCTATCTTCGTTTATGTTTCTGTGACTAACATGGTGACTCCATTCTAGACCTTTTTCTTTCTCTGGTTTTGAGTTATTTCCATGTTCAATCCATGGTATCTAATTTTTGTGTTAATGAAAAACAAACGTTAAAGTCTATCCAGAGAGAGAAGAAACCAAAATAACCATGTCTACTGGGAAGGAAAATTTAGCTTTTACTTTAGGCTCAGAAGAGCTCAGACTGATCCATACTGCTGAAGAATTACTCCACCTACCAGGACTAAGTCAGAAATTTGAGAGGACTGTTTTTGGCTTAAAATAATTAACTTTTAGAAACAGTTAATGATGAAGTTTGTGGAATGGCTTCAAGATTCATGAGAAATAGATTTGGTTACTTCTGGCTTTTCTGGGCTTCCTATGAAAGTAATGTATAGAATAACAGCTGGTTTTACCTAATTTATTAATTTTTATTTATGCATTGCAAGATATTATATAGATATCTTCAAGATGTCATTTTCCCCAAATACTTATGTAAACAGCATAAACTAACTGTCTGAATGAAGTATGTTCTACGCACAGTACAGAGTAAATAAAAGGACTCCACTTTGGGTAGTTTATGCAGAAACTTGTGAAGAAGTAACAGCAATCATGAATTGCACTTTTTTTCCCAGTGTTCTCCTGGGACTGAATGCACAAGCTAAATGATGTAAATAACCGCACTGATTTTTAGGAATTGATAGATATGTGTATCCATGTGAACATAGACCAGAATGGAGACAGACTGATGAGGCAGGTCCAGCCTCAGAGGCACACCTTTTCCAGTTCCTTGGATTTTTTCAGCACAATAAAATTTTTACAAATAAATGCTGATGCAGAATTAGCTGTTATGAAAAGAGTAGGTGGTAATCACCTTTACGCCTCTGTATGTCCTCTTGAGGATACCCCGTGTAGATATGATGAAATTATAGAGATCACCACCAGCTGATGAAGTTCCCCTCCACTAAGGCCTGGGACTGTTAATGCAGGTGGCCACAGGAGATCCACACCTTAACAAGCTAAGATCGCGAAAGGAAAGCTGCTGAAGCACCTCGTATAAATCAGCATCCCTCTCCCAAGCCTTGATTCCACTATCGGTCTGATTTCCTCAGCAAGGTAAATTATTTAGAAGGTGTCCTGCGCTACATCCGGAGGCAGAGGCTCGCCGGTGGGGCTTTCTTTCCTCCCTTTCCCCAGGACAGGCGGCGGGTCCCCGCGGAGCCGGGGCAGCATCCCTCCCTCAGGCGAGCGCAGCCGCCTCACCTTCCCGCAGACTTCCCCAACTCTGCCCAAAGCTTCCACCACCACGAGCGGGGGTGGCTCAGCCTCTGCCGCCCGGTCCCTCCCTCTCCATCCGCCCGCCCCGGTACCCGCTGCCTCCCGCCGCGGGGCAGCCCCACCGCGGCTCCCGCCCCCTCAGCCCTCGCCCGCCGCGGTCGGTGCGAGGCGACTCGAGGCGCGGCGGTGGGCAAGGCGCCTGCGCAGCTCTCCCGGGCATGCTCATTAACAGCGGAGGAGCAGAAAAGGGGAAAANCCCCCCTGACACTACACCCGCCGGAGAGCGGCGGCGGCGGCAGCAGCGGCGGGGCTGCGCCGTGCCGGCCCCGCGTCCCCTCACGCCTCGGCTGCCAGCGCCCGCCGCGGACAGCTGCGGGGCGAGCCGCGGCAGCAGGAGCCGGCGTGTCCCCCCGGCGGGGCGGAGGGGCCAGGGCGGGCTGCGGGGGAGCCGCCAGCAGCGGCGATGTGGATTTATATTGGCCCGCGCCGCAGCCGCCGGGGAGCCGGGCGCGGGCACCGCACCTAGAGGCGATGGGCGAAGCCGTCGGTGGGGCTGAGCCGGGGCGCTGCTGAAAGTTCAGCCGGTGGCCGCGCTCGGTAAGTTTGCCGGGGAGACGGGAGCGGCGCCAAGGGCGCCCGAACTTCGCTTTTCGCGGGGGGCAGCAGCGTCCGCGCCGGGGCGGCGAGGGGAGCGCCGGGCGCCGCCGGGGCTGCCTTGCCCCGCCGGAGCGGGAGCCTGCGGGCGCTCCCGGAGGGGTTTTGTGGATGGCACTGGGTGCGTACGTGCAGCTCCGTGTGCGCTGCGCGGGCGGAGGGTGCCGGCGGGCGGCTGCCGGGCTCCGGGGCGGTGCGTGCGGGCACCGTGCAGCTGCGGGAGCGGGTGCCCAGCAGCGATGCCGCGCTCGGGGCTGAGCCCCGGCGCCCCGCACGCCTATAGGGGGTCTCCTTCGCCCGCGGTTGCCGGGCGCGGTGTGTCGGCGCGGAGCGGCGCTCTGACCGCCCGGGCGCGGTGCCATCGCCCCGGGCGGCAGCGGCTCTCCCTCCCCGAGGCGGAGCGGGGCGGCGGCGCGGGTGCGCGGCTCTCCGCGGGGCGCGGCGACGGGGAAAGGCGGGGCGCTGCCGGGGGCCGGGCTCCGGCTCCGCGCTGGCGTTGCGGGAGCGTCCGGGCCGCTCACATGAAAAGCCGCATCCCCGGTGCGCTCAGGGGTGAGGCAGCTCCGCCGGGGAAGCGAGACCACGCTCGCTCTCAGCGGGAGGATGGAGCAGTCTGATTTCTCACCGCTCCTCAGGCGTAATATACTTAACGTGTGTTTGGGGTATTCTTCTGCCACTGGTTATGGGATCTGGTGATCTCTTTTAGTCAAGGCGTGTATACATACAGTCGTTATACTGCTCGGCTGTTTCCAGCTGTTTTTTTCCCTAAAATGCCTTAACAGCTGTAGCTCGTGACTGACGGTGTAAGCTTGATGAATGCTTAGACCAGTTATGGATATGATTGTGGTACACAGGGAGGAACCTGCCTCTGTAGTATTAGCTGGGTGCTCTTACCGTATTGAATGTCAGCACATTTACCTTAGCAGATCTGGGCTTTACGTGTTCTAGTACTGAAATCAATGGCAAGAACTCCCCGCCTCCCCCTTTATTTGGCTTAAATATATGCTACCTTTTTAGGCTGTATAGTAACTGTCTTAGTGATAGTCTTTTATTGATTGTTTTCCCAATATCCAAAGGTTGTAGATACCCATCTTGATTGTGCTGATGCTCCCCTGATAATTAACGAGTCAGATACACTGTACTACGGAAATAAATACCAACTGTCCGTGTGGTGGGGCAAGCATCTCAGACATCTACTGTGTCTCCAAATGGTTTTGCAGTAACAAACCCCCACCACTTCTAGTGCCTGGATTTTAGCTGTTAATTGTGAAGCTTAACGTAAAACAATTTGATATTGGAAGTATGGAATTCCTGGTGTTGTAGAGAGCACTTTGTGAATTACAAATAGCAAGATAAAGTATAGCAGGGGAAGAGCTATACATCAGAAGGTGAGACACAGCCCAATGGCTTTCCTTCTTTCTTGTCCATAGTTTCTTTTCAAAGCTTATTTTATACATGACCCTTAATGCTGTGGGCTAATCTCAAAACACTTATTCACAGACGAAATGCAGTCTTCCTAATAACTGAACTGCTGCCCTTATAGATATCATATTGATAAAATAAATTCATCAGAAGTTGATAATGTAGTTTTAATGTAACTGAGTGTCTTGGGGATTTTGGCTTGTTGCTTTTTTTAAAAACTCAAATCTCTAAACTGCTGGGGAACCTCTATGGGTCTTGCCTTTTTTTGTTTGTTTGTTTGTTTTGTCTTGTTTTGTTTTTGTTACATCACTGTTTTGTTTCGAAGAATGATTAGAAGTTTTCTGAATAATGCATATCCAGCAGGATTTTTCTCTGAATATCTGATCTTTAAAAAATCCCAGACAATCGAAACCATACAAGACCCCAAGAAAATTAAATTTCAAATACTGAAATAAAAATCCTTTAAAGAGAACAGTTCCTTTCAGTTGCCAAATTTTAAGTATTTAAATGATGTGTATAAATAGCAAATGAGAAAATTCTTATTAAAAGCAGCATTTAAGAATGCGGGAATGCAAGTTACTACTCTCAGCACTTCAAGTAGTCACATGTGGAAGTAAATGAACATATTGTATTGATGGCTTATGTGTAAAAAAGCATTGAAATGTATTCAGAGTTCTATAAAGCAGTGTCATCTGAGAAAAACTGTAGCAAAGGAAATCTATTACTCATTTGATGTGGCATCATAATTACAATGGTAGTTTTGAAAACTGAAAGGGATTACCTGGTTGCTCACACCTGTGTCTGTAGTTACATACGGAGGTGTGCAACGTTATGCTCTGCAGTAAAGGCTTAGGAATAGGTAAATGTATACTTCCTTCTTTCCACTGAGATAGGAAATTCTGAGGATTGGTGTTGATGTTAATTGGAGCAGACAGGACATTATTTCAATGTGATTCATGAGGTCTAAATGGTATGCATTTAATTTTTAAATTATCTTAATCTGAAAAATGTAAGAAGAATAATGCTGCTTAATTTATCACTATCTCAGGGCTTTGAATATTGGAAAACAGTCCTCTCCATTTGCTTAGGAATATTTTTTTGCTCCCATTTTACAGACTGAGAGAACGATGTGTCTTGCTTTGCTTCAGTCACAATGACTGCCAGTATCTTACAAAGACTGTAGTGGGACTAGATTTTAAAATGTTTTAGAGACCAGATATAAATTGGTCATGGAACTGTGTCTGAAATTCATGAGTTTCTATTTCTTGTCTGCTACTTCTTCATCTAGATGTGCCTGTTGATTATGTTTTACAGTTCAGCACAACTGAGTTAATGATAGATTTCATGAGATCAAACAGACTTACTATAGTTTTGCTTTTTCTCTAAAGGCCCAGTCCTGAGTCTCCTGATTTGAGGTACAAAATTTTCTGCCTTCAAAGTTAGTGAAAAGAGGATCAAGTCAAACTGTAGTTTGGTAACTGTTGGCGTAAGCAATTTTACGTATTGTAGTCTCTGTTCTGTTTAGCTTCTTCAGCGTTTTAAAGTGATAGATGCATGAAGTATTGTAATACTTTGGCAGCCTTTATATGAATTAAGAAAAGGAAATACAGTGTTTGCTTTGTCACCTTTCCTTTGCTCACCTTTAAAGTTCGCTTATAATCCCCATGTACAAACTTTAGATTTTCCAATATTTTTGTGCATTACATACACAAGTTGATGACAACTTATGTTTCTAAGACCTATGTAGAAGTTACCAATAAATGTCACAGTATTAAAACAGTAAGGAGAATTTCATAGAGTCACAGGATAGTTTGGGTTGGAAGGGACCTTTAAAGGTCATCCAGTCCAACTCCCCTGCAATCAGCACAAACATCTTGAAGTAGATCAGGTTGCTCAGAGCCCTGTCCAACCTGACCTTGAATGCGTCCGTGGGTGGGGCATCTACAACCTATCTGGGCAACCTGTGCCAGTGTTTCATCACCTATACTGCAAAAACTTCTTCATTTTATTTAATCTAAATTGACTTACCTTCAGCTGAAAACCATTACCCCTTATCCTATTTAAGCCATTGTTGTTGATATTGGTGTTTGACTACAGTCCTCTCCAATGAATAAATAAAAGTAATTCTTGTCTCACAAATTAGAATGCTTACTGTGCGTGGGGAAACCACATTGAAGCTAAGACTTGTGAAGGTTTTGGTTCAGAAAAAAATACCGTGTCTAGAAAAAATTTCTGATTTTCATGATGTAAGGTTGTGTGGAATCCTAGGAGGACATGTGTTAAAGTGATGCTGTTGCTCTCCCATAGAGGTTGATTTAGTCTTACACTCTAGAAGAGTTACAGCTGGTTATCCAGCCTTCCATTCGTTTCCAGTGCTGCGCTTCTGTGAGTATGATGCGGGTTTGTAACTGGTGTGACTAAACTGAAATCCCGCTGGAGAACAAAAAGCTCTGAATCTAGCTTTAGTCTAGGTAGCGTGCAAATCTGTCATCTGTGGTGACAGACAGATCAGCCAGCTACCAGCATATCAACCTTTCTGATCGCTCTGCCAGACCAGCACTGCATCATTGGATGCTTTTGCATCTTCCCAGTTTCTCAGTGATGCTCATGGAGAGCTCCATCATTGTTTTACCAGTTTTACTTATTTTAAAAGACTGACCATTTTGCTGCAGTACTGATAAGTGGCATATTCAAAGGTTATTGAAATCAGTTAGAGGTAGACTTGTCCCTCCCTCGACTTGCCCTTCTACGAACTTACTTTTTCTTGTTTCTTGACCAAGGACACAGCACGGTAATATTTGACTGAGCACAGAATTATTCTGTAGTACAGCTGTAGCTGTAGGTTTTACACTATGATAGAATTTGCAGTGTTGCTGCCTCCTTCAAAATGAATATCCAACATGTTGTATCTTACTATTGTTCTGCTTTCCATGAATCAAACAATTAACTAAGAAAGAGACATAAATGTGCTAAGTATCAGTTGATCTCTATGAATGAAATAAGAGGGAAATTATGTTAAATGGTACTTCTGTTGGATGGAAAGTAAGATTTTGATGCTCCTTAAGTAAAATAGAAATAGTAGTTATGTTCTTATCTTCGCACTTTGCTAAGCCTGTTCTTGAGACTCTTCTGTTGCATTTCATGATGAGGAGATTATGCCTAAATGGGCAGATTTCAGTCCTCATCCATCTTTGCCTATGGCTGAAGCCACATCAATATTAATTCCTTAAAAAAATCTTTATTGGTAGGCTTAAAAATCAGTTCACATGGATGAAACTAAAGTCTGCCATTGCCATCTAACTTCAGAAAAATTCTATCTTTTTTATTGTTGATGTTTAAGTGGTTTCTGTTTATCTGCTTGGAAGCCTTCATGCATCTTGAAATTTGATATACATGAAAATCTTTGTGTATAAATTATAGCTGTAGTTAGCATTATGCAACACAGTAATGTCACTAGTATTTATACTTGACAGGAGAAGTAATTTAGATGCTTCTCTACTTTTTTTGAATAGCTTGTAGGTGTTACCTGTTCATTTAATTCACTACATTAAATACCATTGGTTTTACCTTAATGTACCTGTAATAAATTTAAAAACCTGTTTGAGAATCGAAAAAGCACCAGAAATACAACTTTAGTGGAAATTGAAATATTAATATCAGTGATACAGGGTTAATTGAATGTCAGGGAAAAAATACCATCCCGAGGATGAAAACTCCTTTACTTGTAACTTCTACATTGAGAGTAATTTCAAGGTGTTTTAAAAGTTGAAATGAGTCCTAAAATGGTGGGGGAAATGCATCCTAAGGCTGCAGTTTCTAACTTAACTGTTGCTGTTATATTTGAACACAAAATCTAAAGCAGTTTCTCAATCATAATGAAAAGAGGCATAAAAATTAATCTCCATAAGAAATCCCTAAGGGGAAAAAAAGAGATGACTTTGTGTAGAGCATTCTGGTGTGCAAGGAGATGAGGCATTTCTGATATTCGTGTTGCGGAGTAATCTTTATTTACTTGTATGGAGTAAGTTTTGGTACTTCTTTCCCTTATTTTCTCCAGCCAAGGATGTTTGACTCCACCTGCCCTTTCCACAGAACGGGCACATGAGTTGAGTGCTCTTGTTGCCAGTCTAGCTGGATTCCGATTATGTGTCAGTAAGTAACTGGTATTTTCAAAGCTTCTCTGTTAAAGTTCCAGTTAGTCTGAAAAAAAAGGAAACTCTTTTCCTTTCAAGCTTTCAGAAGCAGTTCACTTCCTGACAGCACTAAAGCTTTGTCTCTTTTGTGGCTTGATGTTGAAGCTTCTGTATTGAACTCAGCTTGTTTCCATTTTCTCTTGAACTGAAGAAGAGTCTGAACTTAATGTAACAGACTCATCAGCTGGGAATGAGGGTGGGATTGATTCTGGAGAACTGAGATGTTGAAGACTTGTGTATTCTCCTCTGCTGAATATGAAACTTACATGTTGGATTTCTTGAGTTCATCTGATTGGGTATTGAATGGAGCAGCTTCTGGAGTCCTGTTAGGTATTGCCACATAACCTTTTGTGCTTTCAGGCTTGTAACTGTATCTAGAAATGGCAGATGTATGGAAATTGAGTGATGCTGGTAGTCATCTTGTATATATTTATATACATGCTGTTACACTGAATGTAGACCATACACTCAAATTACTAAAAATAATCAAGATCCCAAAATTAACTAAAAAGCTATTTTATTTCATATGTCTCAGATGATTGCAGGATCATAGATATCTATGTTGCTTATGATTTAAAAACCTGTCTTTAGTTTTCTGTGTTCATAACTTTTCACAGACATACAATTACATTGTATTTTATCATTGCTTACTACTACCATGCCATAAATCATCAAGCCAACACAAATAGGGCCCTTGAAGTGTTGGTCACTCCACTCCCATTCTTTATGAGTAACCTTTGACATTTCAGTAAACATCAGCACATTGGGTGCTAAGTGTACTGCCTGCATTGTTATCAGATGGAGACAAGTTAAGTTCTTATTTTTAAAAGAAATTACTCCAAGTCGAATGCAGAAATGACACAAGAGAAATGTGTGTTGCCTGCTCCTTCTCCACATGTGCTTTTGTTTTTAGATAAGTAAAGGGTATGAACTCTTTCTAGTGTGTACCAGTTCTTAAAGAACAAACAGAAGCTGTGAGCAAGTGTTTGCAAGCTCTTATTTCATCATAACAGTTGTGGTCAGTGTGCAGGGTGTTTACAGGATGAGCCAATGTCTGAGGATAAGGACCAAGAGCTCAGCTGTGTCAGTCAGCCAGAGAAGTCGGGCACCTTCATTAGAGCTTGAAAATCTGGAACCATTTTTGCATAACTAATGTATATGTATATAACAACAAAGGGGTAGTGGGTGAAGCATAAACAGTTCTAGCATGATGTTATGGTGGATTTCATACCCCAACATGAGAAGCAGCAGTAAATCAAATCACAACTCTTCATATTTTAGTAATGTTTTACCTTATTGATTGGAAATGCAGAGTAAATAAGGGTCACACGTTTTAGGTTAGCAGATCTTTTTCTTTGCTTATCATCTTGCTGAACAATGGTCTGATCTAAAAATAATAAAATATGACTCTGACATCTGTTTGAAATAGATTGCTTAAATAGTGTGTTCAGATTTTTTGTTTTGCTCTGCCTTTTTAACAGTGGGGATTACCACACCTAAGGGATAAGTGTAGGGCTGCAGATTAAATGCATCAAAACATTCTGCAAGCATAAGCACCATATCCATTAAAAATATTTCACTGGAAGAATATTAAATATCTGGCATGTACTCCTAAATAAAATAAAGCTATTGAGAGCCCAATGTTTTGTATGAAAGGGCATGGTTATAGTACCAGGGTACTCTTAGTAGTTGTCTTTATCTCCAAATAAAACTAAATGTTACCTAGATTCTTGAGGGTTTTTTTAAAAATTGTATTCTATGTCATCACTTTTCTATGTATGAAAATAAATATACTTTTCTGGAGGACATCTACCTCTAAAAAGTAACCCAAACTGCCTACATCCTTAAAAGGAAAAACCTCAACCAAATATCACTCTTCTATTGCCTGTTATAATACAGTATGAAAAATCTACTGTCACCCTTTCTCCTCAGAATTTATAAGCTAGTTTTAAAATATCAGTGGAAATAAGAGATGGGAGTAAAAATCATGGAATGAAATCAAAGAGAAAAGGCTCTTAATAGAGTGCCACTGTTCGGTGTCACTCCATAGAAAGACCTACACCTGTTTCTTTTTGTGTGGTAGTATGATACCAAAGAAAATTTGAGCATTCAAGAGTTTGGGTTGTGCATCATTTAGGAAAGATCTAGGAAGAAAGGATAGGTGAGAAATAAATTGGAAGGGGAAGAAACCAGCTGCACTTCTAGGCCAAAGCAAAACTGAATATGCTCAAGGTGATTTGAAAATGGTGAAGAACGAGGAGGTGTGGCAGGAGGAGGAAGCTTTTTGACTGGAGCAGTAAAAAGGCCAAGGGTGTTCCCCATTTGCTGTCATGTTTCAGGTAGCCTGACGCAGGCCGAGTCATGCCACTGTCACTTGTTAGCAAAGTACTTTTGGCAGATCTGAACTATTCTAAATTTGCCTTGACTAATGTAATCAAACGCTGAACTTCCTGTTTAAACATTTGTAGTGACGTGTACAAGCGCTTCCCCTACCTCTGAGCTTGTGTTAGACTACAGCAGGGTCCTGTATAATTAACTTCTGGTATATTTTCTGTTTATGTCTCACGGGAAGATTCATGGCAACAGAGTCCGTAAAAACCTTGACCTCACAGCTTTTCTGGAAGCAGCACTGAATCATGATATCCACTGGTAAATCAACAGTGAACTGCTCCAGCTTGGAGCTGTGCTTCTCTGTTCTCTTCTTTAGACGGTGTTGCTTTGTCTTGGATTTTCCACTTGCATTTCCACTTGCATATTTCTTGTAGGTTTTAAACCAACTATTTCATTCTCAGAAATGCTAAGAAACTTGACAAAAGGGAAAGTGTAGAGTTTGGGGGTTTTTTTTCTTCTTTCCTTCCTGGATTATCATTAGTATATGTGTATGTCTACATCTTTTGTAAGTATTTTCTAAAAAACCAAACAACCTTCCTAATTACTTTAGATCTGGGAGGTAGTTAGAAAAATATTTCCAGTTTTCACCCCAAAAAGAAAGCAGTCTTCTTGGGCTGAAAAGAAAGGGCACTGATGGCTCACCTGTGTGCTCTGTGGTTCAGGCTGTCTTCTGTAGAACAAGGCTTGAGATTTCCCAGTCTCTCTGTTGTGTCCTGTTAGAGTGAAAACTATAAAAGTATGTTGGACACCTTAATAGCATGGAGCTGTGCCCTGGAACAGGCTCCCCAGGTCACAGCACCAAGTCTGCCAGAGTTCAAGAAGGGAACAGGTGGGACAGTGTTCTCAGTCCTGTGGTGTGATCACTGGGGCGTTATGTGCAGGGCCACGAGTTGGACTTCAGTGATCCTTGTAGGTCTCTTCCAGCTTGGGATATCCTACGATTTTATGATCCATCTTCACATTGTCCACTGAGATTGCTGTGATTTGTAAGGGGAAACTGTGTTTTGGTATGAGCACGGGTTTTGTTCGTTTTCAATGAACTATGACCCACTCCACAGATTTCTTGTGAAGAGCATGAGAGAAGTGAAAGAGGACAACAAATCTGTAACCAACCTTCTGCATTATCGTTTGGATAATATATTAATGGGAACCTTACAAATGACAAAGTTTGAAATAAATTAGAAGTAGAAATGCCTTTTTCAAAATTCCCTCCAGTAAATGTTTATCTACTATTAACTGATATGCAGGAACAACTTCAATACTAATTTCCTACACTGAGGATGAGTGAGATCAGTTCAAGGCTATTATGCCCTGAATTTGCAGACAGCTTGTTGTAATTAAGAAATAAACCTCATAGTTGTTGTTTTGATTTTTCTCTGATGCTTTGCCTGGGGGTCAGAAATGTGTTCTTGATGCCTGCTGTCTATAGGCACTAAAAGACTTAAATAGCATTGTGCCTATTAAAAGAAGTTGTTTGCATTTGTGCAAAAATTCCCCTCCTAAGCTTATTTAGTGTTCCAGCATAAAAGGGCTGTGAGATTACAAGGCTGTTAATAGATGAGAAAATGACTATATGTGCCGTGAAGGTGATTATGACCACAGGAAACTGGTATCAAAATTGCTTTAGGTCATAATGTTATAGTATGGAAACTTTTAAAAGGTTATTTCCTTAAACTGTTAACAAAACTGGTCTTGTGTTATGGTTTCAGCTCCTAGGGACAAAAACTTAAGTATGGTATCTGCTTTGTCTGCAGAATAGAACAGGAGCTCTTCTCCTGATAGTTATCCTGGGAGCCGAGCATCTTGTTACATTTGAGTACAAAGGCACAGTTCATTACTGATGGGAAAACAAACTTCCTCTACCGTAGCGATTCAAATTGAGCTCTCTGCTAAGTAGTGCTCATTAAAAAATCTATCATTTACAGGAATTACTGTTTTAGCCCTTTTAAATGTTTCAGTGCTTTTTCTTACACTGGATGAGATTTGTATATTTAAAAAAGAAGGGCAGAAAATGACACTGTTTCAGAAAAATTATCTTTCTGGGGAAGCACACAGCTAAAATTGGACAGTAGAGGAGCTGTATAGGCCTAAGGGGCGATGATAACAGAATTAGTAGAAATAAAGATTTGTTGTTTCCTGCTTGCTGAAATAACTCATCAGTTTTGGGGAACATTTAGATGATACTCCCTGAAGTGTAATTTATCATCTTCAGTTTCTGAGGATTCCCAGATTATATCCAAATTCACTTTTACCCTTCAACTCTACGGTTAATGAGGAAATAAAGCAGCTCTGTTTTTTCTGCTTCTGCTGCTTGGTCTTAGAAGTCTGTGAGAGCTGTTCCCGTCACCTCTGAAGGTGCATTGCTCTCTCTCCAGGGCAGGACTGTTCTTCCCTCTTAGGTGCTTGTTTCTCCTCTCCAGTTCTTCCCTCCTTCCACACACCCTTCAGTGATGTTTGGGAAGATCCCTTAGGTCCTCTTAGGTGGATAGCCAGCACTGGCAGAGTCAGATAGCTCTAAATAGTCAGGTGTCAGATTTTTCTAGCAGAACAGGAACAGTTTCTGAGGCGGGACTGTAAAGTACCAAGTGCCTGTTGCACATTCATATATAGGCAGCTGTGTCCTGCTTGGGATCTTATCCTTCTATGTTTTCAAAGCAGCAGTACTTACCTAAATCTATGCTCAGTCCATGTTTTTTGTGTTACGTGGAATCTTTCTTTATAAACAGAATTTTAAAAAACACATAAATGCTCTGTAGCAATTTTAAACTCTTGGGTCAACTTGTAAACTTCTCCAAGAAGATTGTGGGTGGGTGGGGAATTATTTTTAGAACCAGAGATCTGCAATGCCAAGTATGCATCCAGTTCTGCGTTTTCTTAGTTCTGACTAAAGGACTAAAGATACCCCTTTTAATTATTTCTCCTGACATTTGCTGAGCAGCTTAGATGAAGGTCTTTGCTACGGACAAGCAGTTTAAAAGTTTTACATGAGTAAGGGGATAATATGGGGGTCAGACGTAGGGTTTTCTACACCAGATCAGAAAAATGGATATTGTAGTTCAGTGTAGTGCTTCTGGACTGCAGTTCTCTAACAAACTCATAAACGAGGAATGTTATTTTGACTTGAATGTTTTTCAGTTGATGGTAGAGATGGTGGCCAGACACAGGAAGGCTCACTTTAGTGTACGGGTGTACACTTGTGTTTTGTTAGTGTACCTCTGATCTGAACAAAGGCATAGTTGTAGAGTACAGTACATATATTTGGAGAATGTGCCTCTAAATAAATGAGCATTCATTCAAATTACGCATCTAAGGATGGATAGCATTAGCTAGAGAATATAATTCTCCTAGAAATGAGTGCTTTGTAATGAATGGCATTCAAGATGACAATTGTCCGTTTGAATTCTCAATACTGCAGACTTGCTGGAATTTTATTTCACTGAAAAAAAAATTAATTAAAATCAGTTCATTCCTCCTTTGCAATCATGTATATGAAACAATTTCAAAGGATATCAGGTAAAAATTGTTTCCATAATAAAAGGTTCTAAGGTATTTGTAGAATGATGAAAGGAACTTAGCAATGAGTTGTTCTGAATATTTCAAAAAACCCAAACTTGGAGTTTGGTTTTTGCACAACAATTTCACCTTGTCTTCAACTTGCCTAATGGAACTGGACCCATAATTTGCAATGGTAAGGTGACTAACTGGGGTTTAAAGCTCCTTTTCTGAATGAATTTTGAAGGTAAGTCTTATCTGCGTAGTTCTTGAGGCAGTGGACTTTCGAGCTGTTATTCTTACATATAAAAATGTTGATCTATTTTTCAGGTTTGGATAAGAGGGAAAAGTAAGTATTTTTCAGCCATGGAGTGGTAGCTTTTTTGGGAGGTGAACTGAGGAACAGCAGGTCTTAGTATCACATTTATTACGCACTGTGGATCATATTGCTACTCACACTTCTCATATCTGTTTACTTTTTTTAAAAAAGGCATTTAATTAACTATCTTTAGAAATATGCAGGAGAACAACTGCTTTGTGTTTTGAGGGTCACTCACACAACTCTCCTAATTTTTTTCAGCACCTAATACTTTGCATACTATGAAGAAAGTAGTTTCTGTGCCCAAACTTCAGCTTATGTTACTGTACTTCTTCAGCAGAGGAAGTATCCAACAGGAAGTGCTGTTTGCATGTGTGTGCCATCCTCAACAGAATCTGCTGTTGTTTCCCAACATATTTTTACTGTTCATGAACTCTTTCATGTAGTTAACTTTAAAAGGGTACCTTGTTTATTCCACAGAAATCTAGGAAAGTCTTCAAACATAACTCTTACCTTTTTAGTTATGGGCTAACTTTCCTATTAATAGAGAGGTTTCACAGTGGAAGACCAATGAAGTCTGTAAAACTTCTTTCTTGTTCTTTCTCATATGTAAAGAGGTATCTATATCAGTATTCAAACAGCATATCCAGAGACACTGAATATACTGCTATTAAATAGTGAAAATTAGTGATCATAAAGTGAAACTGTGTGTATTTGGATATACTTAACATGAGTCATATAGCTGGCATTGGTGCTGAATCAAGTGCAGTTTTACTGTGAAATGATTGATATGTTGCTTTTATAACAACATAACAGCTGAAGTGATTTTTCAGCATCATTTCGAAATGGATTGAGACTTTATTTTCAGTTGTCATAATATTCAACTTTAAAATAAATGTACCACCCAACAATGATAAATGTAATTTGTAGTCTCTTTTTGAATCAGGTTGATATTATTTTTGTATTGCTTGTGCTCTAAGCTCCATCATAAAACTGAAGTTTTATTTGCCTTATACTTGGCTTTTTAATTTAGGCAATCTTTTGCATTGAGCAGTAGAGTTTGCTGGTCACTAGGAATAGTGTGTAAGAGTAGCTAATGCCACATTATTCTGGGTGCCTACTTCTAATAGTATACTTTGTGTTTTATTGAGTTATAATATCACTAAGAACCATTAACTGTAAATCAGTAAACATTAAATGAAATCTAGAGACTTTAGTTTGGAACTCTCTCTCAAATGTTACCCAAGGTATTCGCCTGGTATCCTTCTCAGATGGGGCATAGACAAACCAGCACAAAAGATGGTTAAGACCAACACATCAACAATTTCTTCATTCAATCTACACTGACAGTTTTTTAATGACACCTTTGTTAGATCTTTTTACATACTCCAGAGAAAACAGTATAATTGTTGTTTTGGAAGTCAGTTCTTCAACTTGAGCTTATGAGCAGAGGGCAACTTCATAAAAAGCCACGGTTGTCAAGCCTGGGATGCAGAGAACAGCACTGTAGTTCTGGGTAGCCTGGCGAGATGGAAGGCAGCTACCATGGACAGGGTATCTTTGGAGAGCGTGCATACACTTCTCCATACCAAATAGCTGAGAATTTAGGAAATGTCATTCTCCCCCAGGTTGTATCTGTTTCCTGTGACTTTCTTTTCCCCAACTGTATTTGTTGTTTAAGTTACAGCAATTCAATAGTAGATATTTGGATGATGTGGAAGTAAAGAGTTTTCACTTTTCCTGCTCCCAGATCTCCTAATTTTAATTTTTTAAGTGGACATAATCTAGTCCATAGTCCATTTCGAGTCTCTCTTTTCAACTCTAAAAGCTGAAGTTTTTGCAAAACAGTGTTCTTCATATGAGCTTTCATTCCTATTTCTTGATTCCAGTGGGAAAAAAATATAGCATAACAGACTTCTTTTAGGCTAAAAAAAAAAGCTTTATGTACATCTTAAACATTTGTTTCTATTTGTATTTTAGAGCTGAAATGTATGAACACAAATGCAAAGCGTTTGTCATCTTTTAAATTTGTTAAAATGTCAGTAAAATAGTAAATATTTGGTTCTGTTTTCTGGCAGACTGGGGGCAGACAGTAGGTGCCTTCTAATTAGTAAAAGCCCTCCTACAGAACTGTAAAAGGTATTCTCAGTCTTTATCAGCTTTTAATTTTACATTATGGAGGTGACAATGGCCCACGTCCTCATTAGCCTTCTGTTTGTTTGCTTATAAGCAAGCATCTCTCATCTCATATTCTTTTCAGTTTTGCCTGAGCAATAATACCCTTTTTTCTAGAAAAACATTTCTTGTGCTTTGTTTCACACTCAGTGTTCGTTTCAATTTTTTGTTTCATAAATTCTCATAACTTTGTAATAAACCTCACTTCTCCTCCCAACATTTGGTTTTGTTGGGGGTTTTTTTCACCTATGAGGCAAACATTGAGGAGTTTTATGTGGTGTTTCATGGTCACAAGTGTTAGAATTCATACAGTTATTCCTGTTTTCTTTGTGTACATGTTAGATATTAAGGTCTTGACTTACTGCTTAGTCTACTACTATGTTGCAGTAGTAAACCTCAATGACAATTATAGTTTGCATTCTAGTCTTAGAGTCAGGGAAAATATTGGTACTCTGGTCTGAGGAAAAGCAAATTCTCCAAAATGCATTTTCCTAAGATATTTGTTTCTTAAGACTACTGGTTAAGTGAAACATCCTAATATAAAAATTCAGTCTTGAATGGCTGAGCTAAGTTATATTGTATTTAACTTTCAAAAAAGAACTTACTGAGAAGTTGTAAATATGGTGCTGCATAAGACCCTAGTACTCTGGTGGTTTTAGAGAGAGATTTAGAACTATTTGCTTTTTCAGAGGAAAATATTGTGACAGCTGTGCTTAAACATGTTTTATGTGCTTAAAAATTCTTAAGGCACAGTTAGAGGGGGGAAAAATCAAGAGATGCTCAAAACCAGCAGTTGAACATTAGTTCAGAGGAAGCTGAGACAGCTCTTTGAAGCTGTATAGATGTAAATCAAATACTGCCCTAGATCAAGACACTTCCAGCTTTCCTGTAATTATTTTCAAATTCTAAATTTAATAGCTTTCTTTTCCTAAGAGCAGACAGACTTTGTGTATGCAGACTTATACGTGTGGTGCCTTCAAGCCTTTCAAGTGTCTGTGTATCCAGTGAAGTGTACTCAAATGTCACTTTCCACCCCTCATCCCCCAACTCCCTCCTGACAAAACACAGTGCCATATAAATACATTGTCCTTTGTCAATATTTGCCACTGTCCTTAAAGTGACAATGTAAGAGTAATTGGTGATAATTTGTCTGTGGTGAATTCCTCTTTTTCTCTTGGGGTAGGAATATATCATTAATAGAAACAACAAAAAAATGGTAATACTTGCCATAAAATTTTCAGTATTTCAGGACTGTGTACTACAAACTCTGTGTCTGCTTCCTCTGCATTAGTTTTCAGCTTTTATTTTAGTTTCTAACTCAGTCTTGAAAAGCAGTATCACAGCCAATGTTTATGCAGAAAAGAGACTCATGAAACCTGTATCACCTCTCAATAATTGGTGTGAAGACCTGGTAATTACTTTATTTTGTAGATAACTTCCCACACAGGGAATCTAAATCCTTTCTTCCATTGAGCCTGAGAAGCTGCTTTGTCCATTAGGGTTTTTCATTTAAGTTTTTAATGCCACTTTGTATTCAAAGACCAGTGGTAAGTCTTGAGCATTATCCAGAGAGTTGAAATGAAAGGAAAATGAATTACAGAAGTTTCAAATCTTGAAGAAATAATTTTCTCCACCCTTTCATTGAAAAACATAATCACCCAGTGTTCATGTTATCATAAAAATCTTAATTTCTAGCCTTCTTTTTTTGTAATTCAATCACATATGACCCAACCAATTCACAAGTGATCTGGTTTAAGTGTAGTACCCAGGGATCAGGAGTGAAGAAGATGCCTTTTCTTCACTAATGATTATCAGAAGCACAGAATGGACAATAAAGGGCATATTTGAAACCCACATGCCTTCAGATGGCAAAATAATTAATCTCTCTTCTGACTCTTCTTGTGTAAGTCTTGGACTGCTTTCCTCTTTTTGCCTGGTTCATCTGTAGGACCACTATTGCATTTGTATCATAGATGAGGACACTGCCAAGTCAGTGTGTTGCTCAGTTGATAAATGGTTTCTTTGGCAGTTGTGTGACTTCTTGCTTGCAGCCACGTGGAAAGGTAGGAGTGCACCCAGTGTCTATGGAAAACAGAGCATATTGAAAATGCAGCTTCTCTCTCTATCGTTCCATGTAGTGGACCGTAGTGTGGCTTGTAGGATAAGGGGAGCCTTGATTGCTGGCCTGAAGCTGTCGTACCTCTTAGATCTTCAGGCATCCGAAGTCCTGTGAAGAAGCAATAGCTGTTTTTGATGCAACAGCGTAGTTTCTGTGAAATCTTGCTGGTTTTAGTATGAAATAGCTGAAATGCATCTGTAAGAACCATTCTTAAATATAAGACAATCCTGTTTTCTTACACAGTGTAGAATCTTCTACCTGTCACCTACAGCTGGACTGTGCAAACTAGACAAACTTTTCAGAATATTTGAAAATGTGAGTCAACAACCCAGAAGAACAGATTTAGCAAGACCATCACAGCAAATCTAAAATACTCTGATTCAAGTAAATACACCAGATCATTTTGAGGAATCTTAATAGAACTATTATCCAGGTAAACTAATTTGCTACTACAGAATCATCAGATCTGCTAGAATAAAGGATTTATTATTAATTCAGTGTTTCCAGCAAAAAAAATATTTTCACAAGAAAATTTCAATTATTTCTCTTGGGTACTCTTCTGGAAAAGCTTGAACAGTGCCACTATTTGGGGTTTTTTCCTGTATTGTGATACATGAACATATGATGCTAAGAACATAGAATATTATATTTAATGTTCAAATCAGGAAAAGTCAATGCCACATAGATACTGATGGTAATTGACTGAAGCACAAAAATATGTTTTGTTGCTTTTATTAAAGACTGTGAAATTTTTTCCTTCAGACTCATCCACCTTGACATGGTTGTAAATAAGAAACAAGGGCATGTGGCCTAGAGAAACTAAGAGTCAGGGTAGCATCCTGCCTCGATAGCTTTAAGGATATAGTAAACATAACTGGTGATTCCATGGCAATTGTGTGATAGCGTCAGATTTTGTTTAATGACCATCTTTTACCTTCATGTTGAAGGGAATCATACAAAAAAAAGTTTAAACCGTTAATGTTTTGCATTTAGTTGATGATAATCTGTTTATTACTAATGTGTATATATATATGCATGTGTACGTATATATGTTTGTTAGAAAGAATATTGCACATGGAAACTTTGCTGTGTATTTTTCTTCCAGTATCCTTTAGAAACAGGTTGGCACTTTCTTCCTCTGAGGGTAAATGCTGTGTACTGTGCTAAGAGTAACGCTTGCTTAGCTTTTTGTAGGTTCAGGTGTAGACGCAGAAGGCCTAAATACAGGTCAAGCGTTTTTATTTTTTGTTCTCTAAAGACAAAAGAAATAAAGGTGATTTCGTGGAGATTGCGTCTTATCCACTGTTAGATCTGTGATGCCAGATCTTCTCTCTATGATCTTTTATTCATCGTGAAAATACCCTGGAGCAGTCCGAGTTTCTTCCTGTAGTCTCCAGGGTATCCTTGCTCTTTTGTTCTTTATCTGTCTTGGCCCTGACTTGCCAGATGTGACAGCAGTTTTTGTGGCTGGTCTGAATACCTGTGCTTGACAAGCTGGCCAAAGAGAAGGGGTAGATGTGAAATACTCGACCATTTTCTCCCAGAATTCTGGCTAGCCTTATCTTGTACGTGGTTCTGGACATCTGACAGAATAATTTCCGTTTGAAATCTCTGAAGAATTTTAAGCAAACTTCACTCTATAATCTTGATAATCATGGGACAGAGATAAGGGAGGACTGAGAGTGATGGAGTAAGGAACTCATGCTGGTCTCCAGTTATTTGCATTAATTATTACCCTGATTTAATGTCCAATAAGCACAGGAGGAATATCTGGTGGCCAATATGAATAACAAACCCTGAATGCAAAATTTGAATGCTCATGGGAACAGACCGACTAAAATTTGTGTGGGGATGAGATGATATGTTAATTTTCTGTCTACTTTGCAGGCTAAGCTCTGCAGAGGTTGTGTCATCATAAAAATAATATTTGCAGTTAATTCTTCTAAGTACTAATAGCAATTTGTATAATTTCCATTGGTGAAGGTGTAAAATCTTCTTAATCAAGTAATGTTAAGCAGAAATTTTCTTTTTAAGGAGCTTGCAATAGTGATTAAAATAGTTTTACTGTGTGTCTTTATTTTTAGTGGATTCGGTTTTCAAGTTCTTTGTATGTGTTCAGTCTTCAAAAAACAATGATGTGACACTAATGACACTCTGGTGTGTGCTTTTTGCTTTTTCCTTTGTCTGGTTAGGCTGTTTTGTTTTAAATTAATTTCTGGGGTTTTATCTCTGAGAGTTTCTATATAATTATCAGTTAATATATGTAACTAGTTATTTGGCATATCTATAGCAGATGAGTATAATTCATACTAATTCCAGGTGAATTGACAGTTTTTATCTGCATTGTGGAAATGTGGTCTTTATCTTGAGTAATTTTTCCTTTGACTTGTGTATAATAGTCAGGATTTTTCAAGTCTCTGTGTACGTTTGAATATAGCATAGACATACACATCCTCTTACTGCCTGCACTGCATTTCAGGGTTAAGGAAGGAGTTGAAGAAGCTACAGGTCTTCAGTACTCTACTGTAGGAAGAGTTGGTAGTTATTGATGCCTGTAATAAACTTACATAGTCCCAGTCAGTCTTTTATTGTGTTTGAGATGAAGTGTTAAGTACTAAATTAATACCCTCCGTTCTTTCTCAAATTGTTACTTACCCCCAGATTATAATGAAAATGATGGTATTAAAGATGAGAATGTTACGGTCCTGCTTGGCTGAGCCATGGTGGTGTTGAGGAGGGAAGTGCTCCCAACCGAATGTTCTCCACCAGTGTCACAAAATGGATGGTTCCCTTTGGAGGCTGGAGGCACTTGGGACCCTGTTCTTGTCTTCCCTGCACTGTGGGGTGGGAGGTCCAGCTGGAAGAGGAGAGCTCCCTGAACTCCGGAGCTTGTTTCTCAAGGCTGAGCTGCACGGGATCAGTCAGCAAGATGAGATTCACAGCCTGACATGACCAGAGAGCTGCAGTGATGGGGAGTAACCAGCAACTAACTGGTAAAAGTTCAGTTTTTAATGGAAAACTGTATGAAATCCGACATTTTGTGATGTTATACATTACTTTGTAACAAGACATGGCATAGTTTCATTCTTCACAAAATGGCATTAATCTAGATAGAAGATGATAAAAAAAGTTCATAGGAGGGGAGATCAAATCACCATCTGAAGCCTTGAAGCTGTACAGAGCTTGATCCCCTTTTCTGATTGTTTACTCAGTACTACAGCTCCCTAAATTTAGTGTATTAGGTTGAAGAGCTTCAGAGAAACTAGCAAATGCTTTTGGAATGCATGAGCTCCAGGCTGCAGAGCTGGAACACACAGCTGCCAAGCAGATGATGTGCCAGTTCTGTGATGCTGTCCTTTGCTCTTGCTGCATTGTGGGGCAGGGCAGCATGCCCTTCTACAGTGGCATTTCTTACATTTACTTAGAAAATACCAGTCTGGGCATCTGCAGTGTCAGGCTTCAGCTGGTTTGCTTTATGCTGATTTTTCTGTGAAGTCCTTATGTGACTTTTGTAGCCAGCTGCATTTTGTAAATTGTACAAGCACTACTTTTCAAATGGAGCCTTTAATAAATATATTTAAAATAAAAAGCCAGGAAACGTGTTTTAAAGAAACACATCTCTCCGTCAGAGGTATTTACTTACTTACATATACACTGATGCCTTATCTAAGGATATTTTAGATTTTCCAGGAATTTCATGGTGGTGTTTAATTGCCAAATGTCAGTGTGCACACATACATGTTGGTCAGTTTGTCTTTCTGCTGAGAACTGATGACAGGAAGATGGTGTCAGACACTGATTCACGATAGTGCTGAATAATTGTTTTGAAAAGGCTTTCATTTCATGTATTTTGTGACCACCTGCTTTCAGAGCTGGTAAGAGTGACAGAAACTTAGCCTTGCCCTATGTTTTTAGGTAGCCCTTTCTATATTTTTTATATGGACTGATTTTTCTCTGGAGTATTGGAGAGGCGTAAGCTGAACATGCCATCCTTTATGGGCACTGCTGAAACAGCTAGGTGGCAATGTTCTTCTTGTTTCTTACCCTTGTACTAGTCCATGATTAAGATGTTTATTAATAAAGAGCAGTACCTTGTAGATTTCATCAGAGAATGAAGTTAATTAAAACAGTTTTTCAGAAATAGTGATCACATAGAGATTTGAGAAGGAATATGTCTATAAAACTATTTATACTTGTTACAGATATGGTAGCTAAGATAAATCTAGGACTAATATCATAGTAATTTTCCATTCTTTCAAGCAGGTGTGTTGTATCTGGAAGAGAAAATATTTATGTATTTTAATGTTTTGGTTAATATAGTAAAAATAAATCTGGACATTTTTTCTACTGAAAATGTGTTTATTTTCTCCAGGTAAGTATTCTGATTGACTCATAGTTGGGAAGTGAAAAATGTTGCTAATGCTTTATTATCGAGATGTAGCTTTACCGTATGGCCAGACAGATCACTGGTAGTCTGGAATGCAGAAGAGCACGTCAGTATTGCTTGTTACCTGTTGTATTTGTTCATATTAAGTTTCCACAGGATCCTCACTGGTTTTGTTGGTGGTAGAAGAAATGGCTGCAAATGAAGATGGGAGTTGGGTTTGACTCCTTCACGTGTGCTGGCTGGGCTTTGGTGTAAGTTTTTGTCTTCAGATGTCATCAGTTCAGGTTTTGGTAAAACCGACTTCTGCTGAAGGCAATGTACTGCAGTAGTTCTTTTACATTCTTATAGATGTCATATTTTACCAAATCTCCTACTCTGCAATGTGAGGATGTGGTCCAAATCTTGTGTTGGGTTTGAAGGAATATGATATGTAAAGCTTTCAAGTATACTTACTGCAGCATAAGATAATTAAAACAATTCTTTTCATGAAGGACATTTCTTAAATTTCTTAAATTTCTACTCTAAACAAACTTCTGTGGGTGAATGATTTGTCTTTAGGAAAAGAATATTCATTTTAGTGGGTTTTTTTGTGATTACAAGAGGATGTGTGTAATACTCTGTTATTGTGAGGATAGAGAAAGAAAGGGAGTTGTTCAAAGCAAAGTTATTTTCCTGTACTCTTTGATTAAAGAACTTTTTCTGTTAAAAAATATCAGCATGTTTTCTTTCTGTTCTTGTGCGTCAGTTATTTAAACTGTTGTGATTATTAAAAAGAGCTGAGGCTTGTGTTAAGATTTGAAAGTAGTTAACATTGTACTTTGGATTTCCAGTTTCTAAACTTCCCCTACTTTCTGAGTTACTGCCTCTACTTACAAAAACAGATATTAAACCAGAACTTTAAATATTTATTGAAACATAGGGAGAAATCTTTGTGCAGTGACAGGACATAAAACAGTCCTAATTCTTGCAGGAGAAGCTATCAGGCAGGATGCTGGAACTCTGCAGACAGTGCTGCTGCTGCTCCCTGCCTCCTGGTACCTGGAGAGGAGTAGGTATTGCAGGGGTTCCAGTGCTTCTAGATGTTTCCTTTCTTTTGAGCTGCGTTTTGTTTGTTGGAAATTTTGAGATACAAAACCTTTTTTTTTTTTATTTTCCAGTTAACTTAAAAGTTTTCAAACTATCTGAGTTAAAATGCTATTTTAAACTGACTTTGAATCTGAAACTGACTTTATCTGCAACCCTTCATATTAAAAGTGTGATTTGTTACTGGTTTTTGGCTACTTTTCTTCAGAGTGGCTGGTTTGGGGCTATGTCTTGGATTTGTGATGCAAACAGTGTTGGTAACACACAGATGCTTTTGCTGAGTGGTGCTTGCATGGTGCTAAACACCCTTCCTGCTCCTCACCCCACTCAAGCCCTGCTGCCCTGGGGATTCTGAGCACCTGCCTGCCCTTGGGACATGGGGAATGAATTCCTTGTTTTTCTTTGCTTGTGCACACAGCATTTGTTTTACTTATTAAACTGTCTTCATCTCAACCCACGCATTTTCACACTTTTACCCTTCCAATTCTCTTCCCCATCCCACCAGAGGAGAATGTGGGATCTGCTGTGCAGGGGCTGAGCTGCCTGTGGGAGTTAACCCACAGCATTTGTTTTGTCATGGACTAATGGAATCTCTTTCTATTTATTTGTATTTATAGATTAAATTAAGTCATCAGCCAGAAAATTCTAGTCTTCTATTTTGAGACCAAATGATTAAAAGATGTGCATGTTTAGTATTTTGCATTTCCTTAGAGGTGGTGTTTCTGATTGCAAGGCAGTGCCCTGGCTCCCACATGAAGTTTTAAATATATTCCAAGACTTTATACTAGGAACAGTCATTTTTTTCACAGAGGCAGGTGCTGCAACTTCTTTTCCTTCAGCTATTCCTTCCCTTTAAGACAGAAAAGTTATTTGGCCAGGATTTAAATCTCTCTCCGATTACAGAATTCATGTGTAATTTCAACTGAGCCTGCATTTTCTGCCTTGTGAAAGCATGCATACTTATTATGGCTTCTGCATTATTTTTCTCTCTTGCAATAAAATGGATGGAAAATTCTAATTTCTTTCTGCTGTCAGATATAAAAATATATCAGTCATTGTTTCAGTTTATCACTATTATTGGTAAAGACAAAGAGGATGGCATGTATTAATATTGTATGTAATTAAAAAGTATTGGGTGAGTATGAGCTTGTGTAATGAATTATAACCTAATATTATAGAGTGTTTAGGGGAGTCAGAACATGAATATGCATTAGGAAGTTGCATATTGTGAAAATATATCCATTTCCTTTTAAAGTAATCTTAAATACTGCAAATAGGAGACAAACAGTTGAGTCTCCCCTTACCTGCAGTAAACAGTTCTTGGTAAGTAGCTGCTTTAGAAGGAATTACGGCTGTGATATGTTAGACTTGAGCATTTGGTCTTTGAGCATGAACAATAATCACAATTGTGCACAAATGTTGAGGGTGGTTTTGAAAATTGTAGGACTTGTCCAAAAAAAAGTTTCTTTAAGACAATCACTTAATATAATTTTGGGATTCCTGTATATGAAAGGAATGGGCTTCCTCTGCACACTACACCATGCCTGTGCTAAGTGAGACTTGTAATATTTAACTCTAATGAGAAACAATTAATAGAAAAGTACTTTGTGAAGATTTAATTAGTCTATTCAAATATTACTACTAAACTTCTTTATTTGATTAGAATTGTTTTCTGAGATGGACAAAGAAATGACTGGAAAACATAAGTTTGGCTGTGTGTGATATTTTTCTTTTGGGAATGCCTCTGTGTGTTTCTCCACAGTCATATCCAATGATTTTTCCATTTTTTGTTTTCTTATGTGACCATATTCATTAGTTTCAAATATTTTTAAATTGTTGTTTTGTACAGATCCAGCAGTTGAAACAGGTTTCAATGACTGTGCATTGATTAATTCAGTCATCTGTTTGGGCTTTATGGGATTGAAAAATTAGTGTAACACATGTTCTACCTAGTATACTTCCATTTTAGACAGTCTTACAAATATGCCATTTTGAAAAACAATGGGAGAGTTGCAGTTATGGATGTTGGAATCTTTAAATGTTCCTTACATATTTTACAGGACACCACTCAGTGAATACATGTGGGCTCTCTCCTAATGCAGTAGATCATTACTGTGATTCTTTGGGTCTCTGTAATAGCAGTTCTTTACAAATTGTGTGTTTCTTTTATATCAAATTACTTGAATCCTTATAAATGTCCATTTATCAGAATTTTGCATACATTAAATTTTGGATGCAGTTGTGACATGAAGGTATCTTGCAGAATAATAGGCCTAATGGGGGGTATGTATTTTGTTTTGAGATTTTTGTGGGTTTGATCATTGGTTTGGGTTTGGTTTTGTTTTTAATAAGCACGTGCTTAGAAGCTTGAAAATTCTTAGAATTATGTAGATTAAAATTCCATGCTGGATGGCCATGCCTGTTGCTTTATTGTCCTTCAAACTAATGGTACATCACAGTCCTGCTCTAAGTACATGTTAATAGTGTTATCTTCAGCACGTCAATAAATAATACCCTTTGAAAATCACTGTATTATGCAGCTGAAGATACCGGCTTTACTTTGATATTCTTGAAACTGTTTGGTAAGTGTATTCTCTCCCAGATGAGGAATCTAAGGGAGGAAAATAAGCGCCTCTTTTTCTTTCTTCTTCCACGTATTTGATTAGAGCAGTCAGTCCTCTTAAGAAAGAAGATAGATCTGGTTAGCTTATTCTGCTTTTCAGTCTGACAGTCAAAGGCTGTCATGGGGTTTTAAATTACCCAGAAACAAGCTTTAGTGCAAAGCTTTTTTTTTTTCCCAAAATACCATTCATTATTCCAATAGACAAAGAAGAGTCTGTATTAAAACACAACTAATGAGCCTTTTAACAAAAAGCATAATTTGTAATAAAGGTAAATTTTTTGTGTGACTTCTATGTGAATGCATTAATAGTTAATATGAAGGTGCACTGAAGTCCACCCTGTTTCCACTTATTCTTAGTGAGAAGAAGAGGAAGGCAGTGAGGATGTTTGCATTTTTATGTCATGATACTGTGCCCCTGAAACAAGAAAGGGTTTTTATGAAGAGCAACAAGGTGAGGTTTTTGATAGAGGTCCTACTAAAACAAACCTAAAAATGAAGCATAAGTGAACTTGTGCTCCTGGGGCCACAGGGAGAGAATTTGTGTGCTGTTGTACTGGCATCATTCCTACAAATTACAGGTGTGGTGTGTGAGAAGTAATTTCTCAGTCACTTTCTGTACAAGCAGGGAGAGCTGTGAGCAAATATGCTGTCACTATGTCATGGCAGAGTCATAGCACTTCTGAAAATGGTTGGTTGACTCATTTTAACAGATGATCCAATTGATAAACAGTGGATGGACGAAAAAATACTTGGGTGGTAGGAGGAGGCATGGGTATACTCTCTTTGTTGGCTTGGTTGTATTTTTATAGCAAGATTATAAAATATTAAGCACATAAAATGAGATTGTGCAAGGAGGTGAGATGAAATCAGTTTCTTGCTTTCTTTTGAACAGTTTGCATTAAATCCAGTCTTGAAGTCAGTTCACTTCAAGCCAATGAATTTTCAGTCTTCCAGATAGCTTCAGTTAGATTACAGGAAGTGAAATGTAAAGTTACAGCAGGGAGTTTCCCACATTTTTTTTTTAAATTGTTCATTACTGTGGAAAAACACAATGTATTTCGTTCCTTTCTGTAATTCTGTGGGGGAAGAAAAAATATATTTAGATGACTGTGTGCTAGATCTGCTTTTACAAGTTCGCTACATTTGGTACCAGTTGAGGTTTCAGAATAATTTTGAAAGTGCCTCATCTGTATTAAACAGCTAAGTATTTTTAAAATGTTGGATCCAACTGATGGATTATCATTCTGTGCAGTAATTTCTGTGCATATATAGAAGTTCTAGAGAGGAGAATGTTAATATGACAGGTGTACTTTTTCAGTCTGGATTTATTTCTGGGTTTGTTTGTTTCTTTTTTAATTTCTAGGACAGAGACTGGAAAGTGCTAGGACTCACTTTAAAACCTCTTCTCCAAAATACTTCTTGCATCGCAACATTCTTTGAACCTTACAGTCCAATAACTGTGTAAGCCTTAAACTCAGCAATGTATTTGATTGCATATTCTTCTAAACCACTAATTGGAGCATTATGTCTTTTTTCATTAAATGTATATTTTGTCTAACTGGTTTTATTAATGTGTAGGAGTAAATAACCTCAGGGTGTGTCTTAGTTTTAGAAGTCTGTTACTTCTAGAAAGCTTGGAACACAGGTCTCTGGGTATTTTAAGGAGATACTGTTCGATTTATTTATAGGTAATTGTTATTGTATGTTTCTTGTTGACTGAATGTTTTTAATATATCTGAGTGCTTATGAAAGTGAAGAGCTAACAGCATTAAAAAGAGACTGGCATAGTGTATACAGGCCATCTTTACAAGCTTCTGGATTCTCTTACGCCTGTGGTCTTCTGCCCAAGCCAACTTTCCCAGTGCCAATTGTAAGCTTCTCTTCGAGCACATATTGCTAATCGTCCTGAACCGAGCCAAATTAAATGGTGTATTTTTAATGAGAAAAAGAGTTTGGATTCCTATCCATATGCTTCAACTGATGTCAAATCCTACTTCAAACAGATGCTGACCTCTATATTACAAAGGCATAAGGGCTAATTATTCTTGAACAAATTTCCCATTTTGGCCACCTATAAAGAGCCTTTTACATTTCCAAGGGTATAGTTCAGTATGACATACCTGTTAGATTTGTCTTAGCATGTCTCAGGCTTAAAATTCCAATACTTGGAACACGTGCTGTTGAAAATAATATAAAATGTAAAGTTCTTAGAATATTTTCACTTCATTCATCTTTACCATCTTGTATTTCTGCCAGAGATTAAACATCAGGAAGATAATTGTGCTCTCTGCTTAAAAAAAGAAAATGTATGTGGTCTTTTTTTCTAGAAGCTTATCTTCCAGCTCTTAGCCAGCCATTGCCTATGCACCAGTCACAAATGGTTCAATCTGGCATTAGGAACTGGGAGAGCTGGTAGCACTAGCTGTTATCCGCAGAAGGCTTTCTATGCAGATGGCCATATCCTCTTTCCTCCACTCGTTTGAGTTAAAATGTGTAAATGTAAATCATGCATGGTTAGGATTATTCTTTAGAATGCCTGTAAGTAGCTCTTATGTATAAATCAGTTAAGAGCTTGAGACATTTATGTGGAAAGGATATAGGGAAAAAAATCCTGTATTCTCTGTCATTTTTTCCTTTTTTTTCCCCCCTTTAAGTTAAAAATATTCTGTAAAACAATGTGTACCTGTACAAAGTATATCATAAAACAAGAGTAAAAGGCTAAATAGGTGATTGTGAATTATTCAGCGTGGTAGAACATCTGTCTTGTAACAAATAGTGTTTTAGTTCATATAAATTTCGGGTGGAAGCGTTTTTTTAAAGACCGAGTCTGCTTTTCTGAAAGTGCACATATGGCAAAGTCAGAGTTCAGAGATAAAGATAGTACAACATTAGGGCTTTAGCTGGCTATGTTGATAGTAACAGTAATATGGGTAAAGCCTGTCATACAGATCCTGTAACACTCTTAATCTGAGAAAACGTAGAAATCAAACTTGTAGAACTGAATTAGAGATGTATGGGTATTAAAATCCTCTATTCCCTCCCATTTAAACACAGACCATCTGTTGTTTCCAGATGTACCGCTTCCTGCAGCAGTATACTGGGAATGCTGTTACAGCATCAACAAATCTTTTATTTTTTTTTTTTTCCCTGGCTCTATAGTGTCATTCCCAGAAGCTCCAAACCACCTACCATTGGTGTGTCTTCCTTGAATGACAGTGCACTGTGGCAAGGGGTGTTACATTACTCCATGGGTAATTTGTAGTGTGGGTGGCAAAAATACCTTACGATGTAGATAATAACATTTTGAATGCTCCAGTGATATGTTCCAAACAATGTATAGTACAACACTTTAATCTGCTGCTGTCTGTAAAGCAGTGGGCTGTCACCTCCCTCAAGACCACTGCTTGCTCCATTAATATCAATGGAACAAATTATCACTTCACAGCCCAGAAATCTTCCGTAGCAGTTGCAGTGATTGATGTAACAAGGCTAAAAAATAATGATGAAATGCATGTTCCAGAAGGCAGACTCAAATGCAGGATCTTCATAGGCAATTAAATTCAACAAAGGAGGAGTCTTCCTGGAATAATGTACTTCCAAATAAATGGCAAGATAACTATGATATTCTGTCGTTATTCTCCATAAACTAGTGGTGTATGCAGTAATTATCTGGGAAAACTAAGCATACAGGAATAAAATACAAAATTAGGTTTTAATATGTTTTAAATGTGTGAGCAGAAGAAAGTGAAGTGAGAAATAATGCCATTGAATATATCTAGTTTTCCTCTGAATTCATAGAATCATGAAGTGGCCTGGGTTGGAAGGGACCTTAAAGATCAGCTAGTTTCAGCCCACCCCTGCCATGGACAGGGACACCTTTCACCAGACCAGGTTGCTCAGGGCCCCATCCAGCCTGGCCTTGAACACTTCCAGGGACATCCACCACTTCTTTGGGCAGCCTGTTTCAGTTCCTCACCACCCTCTCAGTAAAGAATTTCTTCCTAAAATCTAATCTAAACCATCTCAGTTTGAAGCCATTCCCCCATGTCTTATGACTACATGCTCTTGTTCAAAGTCCCTCTCCACCTTTCTTGTAGACTCTCTTCAAGTACTGGCAGGCCACAATTAGGTCACCCTAAAGCCTCTTTTCCAGGCTGAACAATCCCAATGGCAAACTTTATTATATGTAGGTACTTAAGAATTTATTTAAGTAAATCATGTTGGTGCTTTTGAGCCTCTATTTTGTAACAACCTATGTAGAGCTGATCACAATTCAGCTGTCTAATATATGGATGAATTGTTATCAAATGATTAGGTGCTTTCATTGGCTTAAACTAATTTACTGGCTTCTGAATTGAAATACAGTTCTAAGTAGTAAACTTCTGGACCAAAGAGTTCTGATATTCCTCCAAATGAGGTCAAAACTTAAATGCACTTATTTAAGTGTAACTTTATGTACAGGAATTCACAGATAAGTTTGATAACTGTGAGATGGAGCCTGTAGTTTTGCCTCCTGTGATTTCCTAGATTTCAGGGGAGCTGCTCACGTAAACAAGAACTGCAGGACTGGGCACTTTTCCTTCCTGCTGCTGGGATGATTTTTTTCTTACAAGAAACATGAGTTCTCAACTCTTCTCCAGTGTCCCAGAGTACCTTTAACATTAGACTCGCTTTCGGCTCAGTTTGAGGCAGGCAGGAGTTATTCAACTGGGATTGCTTATTGCAGTAATACTGTCTTGAAAATCAAGTGTCTCATTGCTGTCCCACTTGTAGCAATGCAATGATGGGGTAGCCTTTGTATCTAGGACATCTCCACACTTCTGCCTTCTAAGAGCTCCTGGGAAGGAAATAACTACATATGGAGAGTCTGGTAGTATTCTATGCAAATTATTTTTTTTATTTAATAGTCAAGCAGATAACTCTGAGTAACTGCTTTAATCAAGGTTTCTCAAATTTTATTCTTTTTATGTGTGTGTTTTGTAAAACTGACAGAAAACTGTCACTCTTCTTGATAGCAGTGCTAAAAGTATATTAATAGTCTTATTTTAAGATATGTTTTACGCCATGCTTTTCAGAATAATGAGATTTGTGCTAGGAAAGTTGGGGGTGCAGGGGGAGAAGAACATTTGCTTGACCTATTTTGAATTAAAATTCAGATTAGGAGTTTTATATTCTTACATTGACCATTTCAGCAGATGAATGCTGTTTTTCTTACATAAACCAATGGAGAATTCTGTGTTGTGGTTTCCACATATAGATCAGCTTCTCCCCCAGCACCAGTGGACACATACATATTAATTGAATTCCTTTTCCCTGAGGTTTGACGTTCTTTCTTTTAAATTCTAAATAGAACAGACTCTTACAAATGGATTAAAATTTTTAAGTTAAAAAAACCCCAAAAGTTAGTGTATTAGAAATGTTGACAGATTTTTCTCTTTGACATGATTTTGGAAAAAGCAGAATGCACCGACAAGCAGTGATGTACTGAAAAATGGAATTACCTCAAAGTTTTCAACCTCAGTGTTTTGAAAACATTTCAGTGCATGAGGTATTAAACATGAGATATAATGAACTCCAGAGGATGAAAATGAATAGTCGGGGTGAAATTTAAAATAGTTCTTTTAATAGTATAGTTTGAAAATGTTATTGTAAAAGCATTAATAAATGGCTAGACAGGACCTATTCAGAATGTTCATTTTATGTCTGACAACAGACTTGTTTGTTTTGCTCCAGGATTTGGATACACACATTCATACGATGCCAGAAGTTTTGATTTTTCCTTTTATGGGTGTTAGTGCAATTTGATAAAGAAACTCCACAGCATTTTCAATAACAGGAATGCTGAAAAATCCAAAATTGCTACAAAGAACCAGCCACTGTATTTTAGTAGCCCTGATTCTACAAAGAGATTTGGAATCACTGAAGCAAGGATCTGTCTGTGCAGATGTTTGCAACACCAGGGTCAGAGGACATATTTTCAAATCAATTAAAAGGTTTCTGCTGACTTTGTTGGCCCTTAGGTCATGATGCCATAGAAATAGGAGGAAGAAAGTGGTGCTTGTGTTTGGAGTCTTCATGTGTGTGGTCACTGAAAGAGAATGGTTACTGTGGGCTTCATTTAAACAATGCAGTAATCATAGGTCAGCTGGACAGACTGTCCCCTGCTCTTGGGGAGAGCTTAAAAGTGGAAGGAACTATTGGAGAGACAGAACTGAAAGCTTCAGAGTGTGTATTGTCTTTTGTCGACTGACAATCTTGACAGAAGGGTGTGATTCACCATTCTTCTCATACTGGTTTCAGATTTGCTGTCAAGGATTTGGTGCTTTTTTTTTATGTTCCTGGTGCTGATCAAGGATTCACTAAACAAGAGGAAAGTATAAATAATTTTCTGAAGTTGTAACTGTCCATAAAATTTCACGAATGACTTTTTCATCTATCCATGGCTATTTCATTACTCAATTAAAAATAATACTAATATTTAAGCATCTAACTAAATTTAGATTGTTGTAGTATGGAGTTACGGACTTTTTGGTTTTGGGGGAACTTAAGCCATCTGTTGCCTTGAAGCAGAGAGTTCAGTAATCCAAGTACAACAGTAAAAGAGAATTTATCTAGGGAGGCTCTTAATTAACGAACTTGGATCAGGTTCAGCATCTTCTTGCCTTTAAAAACCAAGTCACTTCTGACATATTGGTTGGACAATTAGATTTTTAAGTGGGTATTGCATTAGGCATTCTGTACTTTGCATTTCTGTTCTAGAAAAGAATATTTTGATGAAAAATACACCTATTTTAAAAATAATAATACACTCTTTTTTTTTCTGAAAAAGTGAAAAGAAACTTAAGTTCATCTTGTTATGAATGCAGCTACATTGCATGTAGTTATCTGAGAAAATTCAGCTCAAGCAATGATGTTATAAGTTTATTACTTGCTTGCTTTCCAGTGTCTTAAAGGGAGCTCTTAAAACACAGACAGATACCACTCCTCAGATTTTAAATAGTAAGTTTGTTCTTCACTTACTCATTTCTCCTTGTGTAAAAATAACCTATAAAGGTTAAAATATGTCACTGTCGTTGCTGTGTGAAATTTGTGCTGAATTCCTCTTTTTGCAGAGGGCCTTCATTCTATTGTGTTTGGGAGCCTCTATATCCTGTCAGTTGCCGATTTTTCATGTTGGTGCTCAAATGAGCAGAAGGATGTTTGTGCTTTAGCATAAATATCAATGAAAAATATTCTTGAGTTTGTTTTTTTGAAGTTTAGTAACAATTTTGTAGAAGTAGGGAATTGTTGGTGGAAATTTTGTTGTGAAGACCTCAGTGACTTTTTGTGACGTGTGGGGTTGTTAAAGGTAAGTCTTGGTGACCAAGCATTCTCGTAGCTTGTTAGGCTCCTATGACAGTCGTTGGGGTGGGTTGCTGAATGACTTCTGTTTTGCTTAGGAAATAATACCAAAGAAAAGGTCAGAACAAAAGCCATTTATCCTCTGAAAGCCCTTGCATGCTTTTAACATTTTGTACCACGTTCTGTTCCTGAAATCCTTTCCTCCTTGTACTTTCCTGACTCAGACATCTCTGGGATCATTTGCTTGTCTCTAATCGTTTCTTGCTTATCTTCCCTTCTCTTACTTTACAGATGAACTTTGACTGTTGTCTCAAAATTTCTAGCACTGCTGTCTTGCCCACTTGTCTTCCTATATTCTTCACAGTACGAGCTTAGTCGTCATTTCTTTGGGTTGGGTTGGGTTGGTTGGTTTCGTTTGGTTTGGTTGGTTTGGTTTGTTTCTATCTGCTGTTGTATTCTGTCTGAAGGACTCTGGCAGGGTTTGATTGCTCAGGCTCAGCACTGCAGCAGGCCCATTTCTATGACTTCTGGTTGACCCAAACTGGCAAAGTGAGTGGGCTTTTTGTAATTACATTTTCAGATAAAATCACTCCACTGACAGAAGAGTTAAATCTCTTAATCTTGTTCTGTCCTTCTTGACTATGGTGTCCATTGCCTCTAGTCTTCCCTAAACACATTCCTTATATAACCACTGAAAATTGTAAAAACTAGCTTTCCAGCTCGTCACTTCAGCATCTCTCCCAGCTCACTTTCTCTGCCTTATCAAATATAAACTGGTTAACTTTTCTCTTCTTGAGTCTCTGTGGCCTACTTCCTTGTTTGTGGCCTAGAAGAGGAAAAAATTCATGCCCAGATCAACCTGTGCCAAGCTTTGTTTCTGTCTAGTGAAGTGTTTGGATCACCTTTGTCCCATTTACTCAACAAAAAGGCCATCCATGAATGTCTGCCAAGTGCTTGTGTACAACTCTGCATTTGTGGTATCTCTGGAATGTTTAATACCAGTCACTCCAGACTGTGCTCTGAGACCTCCTTTCAACCAGGATTGTCTCATTATTTGTTCCCTTTTTCTTTTCCCATCTGGTTGTTGTATTCATCTGTTCTCTCCTGCCTCATTCTTGAGTTGTAAACTGCTTGACTCAAATCACTTCTATTTTGCATGTGGGCAGTGTCTGCTAGAATAGGAGTGTTTTGAAGTAAGTGATGGATCTAAGGAAAAGTTAATGCTGTTTGAAGCACTTTAAGCTTCAAGTGTTTCAAGTGAACATGTGGAAAAGCTGTTCCCTGTACTCCTTTACCTTTTCCTTTTTGCCCCTTCACTAAGAATTTATGTTTGATAACATTTTTTGGAGCTTAGGGACAAGTCAGAGCATAAAACTCTTGTGAATGGCACAGGAGTCTCTAAAGTTGTTTATAATTTTACATGGCAGCAAAATAGAAGTGAAACATTCATCTCAGCACTATGTGTTTGAATAGTTTTGAACTAATCTCTAATTGTTCAGATATTACACACAAATTTACTCCATTCAAAAACATGGATAATTGAGGTAGCATTTATAATAATTGGCATCCAACTTCTGAGTATCTGAACATGATGTTCGGGCTGCTGTCCAAGGTTGTGTTCCTGACATCATCACTGTATAGGCCTGCAAGTGGTATCTGAGCTAACGTGCCTTTTACTTTGAGTTATGTTTTATAGTAAATCTATTCAATGAATGTCTCTTACTAGGTTAAATGGAAATTGAAATTTGCCATGTTTCAATTTCAATTGAGAACTAATAGAAGAGTAGTAATAATTTTGTAGCATAAACCATGTACAAAACTTTCTGGTCCTTGAAAGAGTAAAATTGAAGTGGTCTGAGTACCAAAGAGCTTAGATCCGTAACCTCTGCATTTGTGAGCTCAGAGTTTTTGGCTGCTTCCTTTGCTGAGTGATACAAGTCTAAAAAGACCAGCACGTTTGCAGTATAACTGCAATACTTTAAACAGGGAGAAGTCACACTATACAGTCTTCCTGAAATTCAAGAGGTGGACCCAAATATTGGAAGCAAAGCAAATAAGGATTCTTAGTCTTCATTTTGCGTATTTAATAATGATATATTGAAATAAGGCTAACAGAATGTAGCAATAGGTAACATGTATACCAACAGGACAGATACGTGGAGCAGTTGGGTTTGTTGAACATAAGCTTTAAGATATTGTTCTAAAAAGAAACAGTGACAGGTTAAAAGTATTACTGGTTGTGAAAACTTGTATAAAACATCTGTCTGTAGTTCAGGGAGAAAAGCCAGAGACCTTCTGTTTTAGCTTTCCGTGAAAGTAGTCCAGTTGGGGCAGTGTAGGGCCTGTTTGCAGGGCAGCGGCAGCAGGAGGCAACAGAAGAATCGTTAAGGTTGGAAAAGATACTTCAAGATGATGAAGTGTACTTGTTTTTTGAGCACTTCCAGGTATGGTGATTCAGCCACCTCACTGGGAAGCCTGCTCCAATGCCTAACCACACTTTCAGTGAAGAAATTTTTCCTGATACCCAACCTGAAACTCCCTTGGCAGAGCTTGAGGCCATTTCCCTCAGTGTATGGGCTAGTTGCTTGTGAGAAGAGGCCAACCCCCACCTGGCTACAGTATCATTTTAGGGAGCTGTAGAGAGCAAGAAAGTCACTCCTGAGCCTTTTTTCTCCTCCAAGTTAAACACTCTCAGCTGCTCCTCATCAGACTTGTGCTCCAGACCCTTCCCCAGCTCCGTTGCCTTTCTCTGCACCTGCTCCAGCACCTCAGTGTCTTCCTTGTCATGAGGGTCCAAAATTGAATGCAGGATTTGGGGTGCAAGGAAATGGACTTCAGAACTTCTCATCATTGTTACCAACTAAATGGAGGTGCATGCAGAAGCCAGGATTGATTCCCTTGAGGAATGCAGGTAATGCACCTCACAAGCTTGGGGACTATTCAGGAAGCTTGGTTTCCTCAATACTTGTTCCTGTATATATACTTGTCTTGCACATTGCAAGAGAAATTGTTTTCTGTAGAATATTCTGTACCTTTTTTTCTGCCCAATAATGTGTCAGGTTGTGATTCTTTTATAACTCTAGGCCCACAAAGGGGTTTCAATAACAGCCACTCTTGGTGGAGACTTTATTTTCTCCAGTTTTAAGGTGTATTCTAACAGAAGGAGGAGGCTATGAAAAAATTTTTAAAAACGGAACTTTGAAGGCATTACCATATCTGATTCTCTTACCATATTAGTGGGAAAGATTGAACTATAGGAATATTTTTTAAACGGGTGGAGGGATTAGGAGGGAGAACAAATTTGCTTGCTTTGCGTCTGCAACTGAAGCTGTGTCTGGGATTGTCAGCTGTGTATTTGATACTGAAGAAAAATACAGCTAAAATGCTTGAGACATCTTAAAACCTGCATCTCCTCAAATGCTAAGTGTTTCCTGCTATCTGCTTTTTCAAGCTGAATTTTTACATATGCAATAAGCTGTACTGAATTAGTGTGAAAATAGGTTCTACCTCTCTCTTCCATTCATCTCTGTACTCAAATGGAGAAAGATAAAAGCATGTGTTTACATTCCCTTTCTCTTCCAGCAGCACTGAGCAATTAAACACAGCTCACAGCATTACCGAACTCTTCACTGAGAGTTTGGGAGAATGCATATTTTTTAGTAAGGCTGCTGCAAGGAACAAAAGAGGTACCACACATCTGTAAGGTACAATATTATAGTTTGGAAATATTTAGCACTGGCTGTACAATAGGTTTTTATCCTTAACTGTGAACGTTTGATGCTCAAGCCAGATATTTAGCTCTTTGAGTTTTATTTCTATCACTCATTAGGATTGACATTACACAACACGTTTATCTCTCAGCTGTCTTCTACCATATGGTACTGTGGGGTTTACTATTCAACTTGCCAAACTGATGGTGAGAAATGGAGCAAAGAAGTTCTTTGAATATATTTCAGTTAGAAGCGGTATAAGAAGTGAATGGGAACTCCTCCTCTGCTGAAATTCAAGGAAACATTGCCTTGAACACATCATCTTGTTCTGACTGCTTCATCAGCCAGTGTGATTTCGTGGGGAAGCATTTTGTCACATGTCGAAATCCCAGCAGGAACATTTAGGGCTTCTAATCAATGTCAGTTATTAAGTATACTGCTTTTAAGGACTGCTGCATTTGTAGCAGTGGATGACCATTTTTTGGACCAATTTTATTGAATCTGCTGAACACACCTCTGCCCCCCCCAGAGATATTAACGGAAATACAAAATAATAGTATTTTCCAAGCCCAAATGCAAATAAGAGTTGAAGACATTGTGGAAGGCAGAATGGTAGCTGGATGTTACTACTGGGTGTACATTTATCTTACTGCAGTAAAAAAAATATTTTCTGTGCTATACAGTGCGCGTACAGCAGCTCTTAGGATGCAGTGTACACTTGTACTATGCACAGCTTTTTTGTAGACGTACCGAATTCTTCAGGACTTCCTGCTGGTTTTCCCAGTTACTAAATGCTGTTTTGCTATTTTCAAGTATTAAATATTTTCTTAACCTTAAAACAAGTAGTCAGTTTTATTAAAAACAATCACATTTTGATCAGTAGTTTTTTTTTAGTATGTGTTGAAATGTAGCTAAAATACATGGTGACTAAAGAAAAGGTTCTTTAAGTATATGCTCTAAGCATCACTGGTGAAGTTGGAAAATAATTCAGACTGGATGGCCCTGCAGGATTCACTTTGGGCATGAGGACCCTTCCTGGAGGTGGTCACAGCCAGTTTGGGAAAGAAGTGTCTAATACCAGGGCAGTGCTGCTGATTACTGAAAATAATGATCATTATGTACTGTTTCTTCTGGTTCTGGAGGAGACAAGCTGAGATATTTTATCAGGATTTGACTACAAGATTAGTCCTTTTAAAGAATAAGTTTCTGTTTTACCTAATTTGATTTACGTTATTAATTTCTTCCGTGTTTTTCTACAAAAGATTAATAGTCTGAAGGTATCATGTGGGAGGAGAGAGCAGATGTCTCATCCATGAAATGCATGTGAAGTTACTTGTACTTATATATAAACCTACAAATATACACCTTGTGTGTAACTTCTGTCAGGTAAAAATCTGTCTGGTGCAAGAATTCTGTGATATGTGCATGATTTTGACCTTTTTTTCTCAGAAAAAGGGTAATTTCTCAGACATTTTGACAATGTAGTGCATTAAGGACAAATAAAAATACTCTACAGACCTTCTTTCACTCCCAGTAAAATCTGAAAGAAAATCATTCAGATGGGCTATAAATACTCAGCCTGCCAGGAATCACAAAACAGGAAGAAATTCAGCGTTTTTGCTTACAAACTAAGGGTTAATAGACAACAGCTGGTGCCTCCATTATGGGAAGTAGGGGAAAAAGGAGTATTTTTTGGTCAGTTTAATTATTAATAGTATTTTCAGCTAGCGGGCTGGTAGGCTGAAATTTGCATAAGCATTTGATGTTAGCATAGTAGTGGGAGCAGCGTGAAGTCAATACCTAATGGTTTTGAAACTCTCCCACACAAGGTCTTTCTCTCTCAAGTGCTTCAGTGGGCTGAACTGGGGCTGGAGAAGAGATGACCTTGCAGGGAAGGACAGATGGAAGGGCCGAGTTCATCCTTCCCCTGCTCTTGAGCCTCCTGCATGTCCATGGATGGTGAGGTGCAGGAGCCAGGCTGCCCTCAGGGGTGCACAGAGACAGGACAAGAGGCAACAGGTAGGAGGGAGTAGAGGGAGATGCTGGTTAGGAAGACAGGACAGTGAATTCTTAATGATGAAGGTTGGTGTGAACCTTGAAATGCGTTGCCTGGAAAAGTTGTGGGATCCTAGGAATGTCAACATTTAACTGAGTAAGGCTGCAGGGAACCTTGCCTACTGTTGAGTTATGCCTGCTTTGTGCATGGTGTTGGACCTCCACGAAGCCTCTTACAAACACAACTTTTTGAGTTTTGTATTGTTTTCATTGGGTTTTAATTATTTCCTGTATTTTTTTTTTCAGTTATTGCTTGATTTATACGCTAAAAATTATTCTGGGATTTGTTCTCTAAGTTTTTGACAACTTTTCTGTAGGATGTTGGTTTTTTTATTAGTGACAAGCTAGCTTAATGTCTGAGGTAGGTGTTTCTATTAGCTTATAAACCAACATCCTGTGGCTACATGATTGTTTATCTGTAGGATTCTTTCTTGTTCCATAAAACCTAAATGCAGTTAGTGATTTTCTTTAAAAATAGTAAATACTAAATATATCACCACTAATCAGTTGTGTTGGAGCATTTCTTGCAAATATCAAAATCCATAAATATCTAAAATACCTAAATCCCAATATCTTAATCCTCTGTCCTAATCACAGTGCAGATGTAAGGAGGCTGACAGCTGCTGCTCTGTACGAGTGCTGTCCCTGAGGTCCTGTGAGGAGGTTGCTGCCATGGACAGGCCGTGGCTGTGGCCACTCTGTCCCAGGGCTGGCCTTTGGCTGCAGATGTGCTCGCAGAGGAGCTGGGTCCTGTTTGCTCCATTCACCTCTCTCTTAGTGCTGTGTACAGACCTCTGCCCAGGGAGTTAACCTTAGAGATTCTCTTCATTAGTATCAGATTAACACCCTTCTATGTCCCATTGATGCCTATGCAGTGAACAAATGGACTCAAATTAGAGTCCATTTGTTCACTGAAAGTTAAGAATTTGGATAAAACTGTTCAGTCAGTATCTTGACTTTGCCATATGCTGATTAAACAGCAGTGCTGTGAATGAAAGAAAGGTCATCTAAACCCAAGTCTCATTGCTTTTTTATCCTTTAGCTCATACGAGGCACTTGCGTTAAATTTGAGCTGCTGGGCTAGAGCTGAAAGGCCTTGTTTTCTTTTTCCAGGTGGCCTTAGCAGTCAAAAAATTTTATACATACTGAGTGCGCTGAATTAGTTGTGCTTTTGTAAAGGAGCTAACACTGTGTGTACTTTAATCAAAACACTGCACTGAAAAAGGTAGCATAGCTGTTATTTGGGGAGAAGGATCATATTTTCCGTGTCTTAGGAATGTATGTGTATTAAGATCGGTGTGCAAATGACGATGGGAAGCAGCATTTGTTGATAAGGATGTATCTCCGCCTGGCTCTCTTCCTCTTACTGAGGCAGTTGCCTCAGAATACAAGAATTAGGAATTAGTCATCTTCTGGCGACTGTGTAGTCTGAGAATGTCAACATTTGTTCAAAAACTTAAAAATAAGGGGAAGTAAATGCAAACCAAGGATAGAAATGGGCTCAGCCTGTTGGTGAAGGCTATGCTTATAATTTCAGGAAATCTCTAATAGGGGCCTGAGTCTCAGTTGGATGTGTCTGAAGAGTCAAAAAAGGGTTGAAGGAAAGTTTACAAGGCCAAGAGTGTTTGTATGTTATTAAGTGGGATGAATTAATGAAAAATCAATCCCCTAGCCAGGCTTCAGCCAGCCAATTCTGTTGCTGATATTAAGGGATAATACATAGTAGTTTGCATATTAAACAATGGAGCATTTCCAAAGTTATTGAAAAGCCAAGATTAATTGTTTTTGCAACCAAAATTCTACCCAGTTCTTCCCTTTATGCCTTTAAATTTAAGCTGGAGTTGTGCTTTTTTGTAAATGCAGCTTTGTATTGGACTTCCATAAATACTTGGATGGTAAAAGCAATGTCTTAACAGCTTGATCAAAGTCGTTGTCTGATTAAGTTGTACATTTTACTTTTTGCCTCTAGATTCTAAGCTGGACAGTTTTGTGTTTATTTGCTCTAACTGTTGTATGAAAACAGGTCACAATTTCCTCCCACCTAGACTCACTTAATTATGGTCAACCTCTGGGATTGTGCAAAAGAGTTCAGGAGGCTTGTCAGGTGTAGAAAGTTTTCTTTTTATTAGAGTGTGCCAGCATTGCCACAGACCAGACACAGCAGGGCTTGCCACAGTTTTCAACCAGATGAGGATTTTGGGGGGGGGACAACAGGGATGTTTACTGAACTTTGAGATTTTTAGTCTTTTATTTACTCCTTGAAAGATTTGGAAGGTTCTTTTATCATCAGCTAACTGTCAAAAACAAAGGAATTTTTGAGAGAATACTGGTATGTGTTTAATGAAAGCAATTGATCTACCATTTTCAGGCATGCTTCCTTGTTGTTTGTTTTATTTGAAGATTACTTTGTAGTCTTGTTCAAAGACCACCTACTTATCAGAAGGTAAATTGCAAAGTTTTTCTCATTTTTATATTGGCACCATAACAATAATCTATGTAGCTATTGCAAACCGTACACAATACTACTGAGATTTCTAGTTACCTTTGAGTGAAAACTCAGTTCAGATACTGTGACTGGGTAATTTTTATTTGCTAAGTGGTCTTGATTCAGTTTATTAATAGCCTATTCTTAGGTCTTTCAACCTAATTAGGTAAGCTAGTAATTTATTTCATGGGAAAATATTCTTTATCTATTTGCAGATATTACACCCTTACAATGAGCTGTTTTCTTCTTTTGAGTCATTGGGAAGCTGAAGGTTTGTAAACAGGACTTTGCACAGAGCCAGTAACGTCCTTGCAGTTCACAGCTGTTAACTGTGTTAACGGCATGCCAGTAACTTTTACTTCAGTTTTGACTGCACCTGGAAGCTGTAGGAAAACTTAATATGAGGAATTTTAGAAGGAATATAATCTATTTACAACTTTTTGTCCTGCTGCAAAGATGCCAAATTATGTTACTCATAGAAGATCTTTAACATGTAAGAGATTTTCCTTTGAAAAATATTTGAATTTGTACAAAAACAAAGCTATCATTTTAATCTTTTGAAGATGTTGTATACATAGTAAGGAGAGGGTTTCTGTTTTGTTTAGCTTACCCCTAGATATAAATTGTCACAACAGTAATCTAATCATGTTTATGCCTTTTTGTTGATTATTCATTAACTATCAGGACACTTTCTGATACACTAATAAAAATGTAGTAGGGTGAATGTATTTTATTTCCCTTTTATATTTACAGTTATGAGGAATTCACAGACTGTAAAATCTTGATAATTTTTTGTTTCTTTGCGTAACATTTTAATAAGGCCTTTGCTGTTTGTTAAAATTCAACACTGTGTTAAAATGTATTATTCCACTGTGTTCCAAGGATCAGTGTCATGAAGATTTAGTAGTTCTCCTCTTCAGGGCTTCCTGGTGTAATCTCACTTTCTTATTAGAAACAAATCTGATGTGGTATTTTCTTTCCAGCAGTCTTTGTCTTTAAAGGCCTGCAGTGTTATTATTTATCCCATTACTCTTTTTTTTTTTTTTTCTCATTGTACTAAGCTCTTCCCTCCATCCCAGCTGGCTCCCTGTCTTAGCCTCGGGTTCTTTCTGGCAACAGCAGGAGACTGAGTCCTTATACCTAACAGTGGAGTTCAGGCAGCTTGCCAACAATGTCCAACCTAACCACTCTCCATGTCATGGGGGCCAGTAGCAAATCTGAGGCATGATTTTGACATCTTCTACATCATTCTCAAATACACTTTTATCGTTAAGGAAGAGTTCTGTCATGAAACTCACTGCATTCATATTCAGAGAGATGAGTCTGGTGGCTCTGCAAGGTGCTGAGTAAGTGGTCACCCACTAGAATTCCCAATTCGCTGCACTGAGGCACATAAGCTGGAGTACTGAAATGCAGGAAGAATGCCCAGCACTCCCCTGACCCTGCCATGTAGGTGAAAGGAAATGAAATGCTAAGTTCGGTTGTATGTGTCAAGTTCTCTCCAGCACCACAGCTGGAGGCAGATTAATGACAAAATCCTCTGGTGTCAGTTGTCATCACAAACTGAAAACAAACCCCATCTCCATGAACGCAGAGAGATACTTCCCTTTCCCAGAAAAATCTAGGATACTACTGCTTATTTTCTGTTACTGGGTTGTAGACCAGGAGTTCTAGTTTGTTTGGTTTGGGGTTTTTTTTGTTTGTTTGGCTGGGGTTTTTTTGAAATCTCTTATATCACATCGGAATTAGTCAGTAGGCCTGACATGTTTGCTGGCTGCCAAGCTCTGACCAGTTGCAAAGATAGCTCACCATTCCTGGGTTAGTGCTACTGCCTTTTGATTCTAGGCAAAATCTGGGGGTTGTTTTGTGTTGGTTTTTTTCTTGGCAGTTCAGTTACAAGTACAAGGATGCTGAATCTAGAACAAAATAAGCAGTCCTAGAAACACTGAGACCAATAAAGGCATTTGCTAAGGTTGATAAACTGAGGGGGAAGCCAAGACCCACCTGGAATAGTCTGCCTCCCTTTTTACTGCTTGGTTTTGTCAGGTTTCAAGGCACCAACAATTTGATTTCTACAAAGGAATCAACACAATCTCTATCTTAACAAAATTAAACTAGTTGCTATGGCTATAAGACACATGAAAATCCAAGAAAATAAGTAATTCTCACCAATCTTCTGCCTGTTTCTGAAACACCTGAATTTGACAATGGATTGTGTGACAACTGGAGACTAATCTCTCTCTCTCTGCAAAGTTATGATTGTGCCTTCCCTGTAATTTGCACTCCTTAACATATTTATCCACCCAATACTCTTGTGATGTAGAAAAGTGCTATTATCTCAACCTTACACCTTGAAAAGTGGTTTGTGGAAGGTCATATGGGCAGTTAATGACTGAACAGAGCTGAACAAGCTGTTCCAGCCCCAGGCTAGAGGGGCGGGTATTGAGCAGCTTTTCTTAAATGAAAGAAGTCAAATGAAAATGTATTTTCAGTTAAACTGAGTAGGACAACTTTCATTAGAGAAGTAAACATTATTTCTATGCAGTTTAAACTACAGCTCAGATTATTATATGATGGGCCATTTCATACTGGTTTAAAACTGGTGGAAAGTGGTACCAAAATTCCTGCATACCACCAAAGTTTTCTAGTGAACAGCAGCCATCCATTTTAAGTAGAATATAAAATATTGCCAGTAGTCCTGGTGTGTAGGTATGTACTTAATATTGTAAGTATAATATTGACTTTTTCTCATTTCTCCATAAAGCCTCTTGATCCCTTTTTGAGAATCATTAGTGCATCAGTAGCTGGTCATTGCAGACAGCCTCTGCAGTGGTTTATACTTGTGTTACTTATGTGAAGCTTATGAGGTATCTTTTGGTCCATATAAACTAGAATTTGTAGATATTTGTTTTCTTGTTTGGCATAGGTTTTAGTTCTTTTTGTTTGAATCATGGATTTGAGGTGCATTTCTGTTGGAATTATTTTGATTTAGGTCACAATATTTTAGTTATCTTGGATGCTGCAATCATTGAATTTGCACAAATAACTTATTTTCTAAATATGTTTAATGTTTAGATTGTTGCTACAGAACAATCAGATTGTGTGGTGAAAATTGTGGTACTTCAGTCTGCTTTGCAAAATGAAGGTAATTAAATTCAGCTCTATTTTTAAGTGTCAGTGTAGTGTTACTGCAGTGTCATTCGTAACACCGTTTTAGAACTCCTTGATCCAGAAAACCTCCTCATGTAAAAATAATTCTGAAATAGCTTAGGATATCTGCTTAATTTCATCAGGAATCTGAAAGAGTTTTAAAGACCCATTTTTTGTCAACTGTGAGCATTATCTGAAAAATAAAACTCTTGAAGTGCTTGAAAATTCTCTTTTTAGAAACCCTTCTTGGGTTTAGCTGACAAATTATGATAGATGAAATATGATATGTCAACTGGCAACTTCCTTCCCTTCCCTAGGTAGCTTGTGGTTATCCTTACGAAAATCAGCATTTGGCACTGGCTGCCATCCAGTCATGCTTGAAATACTAGGAAATAGAAAATAACTGCCATGGTGCAGTTGAATTATTCTGATGGCTTGTTTTGATTTTGCTGAAGAAAGAGATGAGTCAGAGATTGCTTTGAGGCTGCAAATTTCAAAAACACTAAAATAAATTCAAGTAAAGTTGACTCGAAAATGTACAGGGTCTGTTTGCCTTGCACGGTACAGCTGGAGTTGTGTGCTCCAGGGATGCTTTCAGAATCCATTTCAGGTGACATGTGAAAAATCACAAGTGATGACTTTAATACACAAAGGTATTTTTTGTTATGTATAAACAGAGTAGTATGTATTAACAGTGAGAATTCTTCCTTTCCATCCTCAGGGTTAAAATGACTCAGAAATCCTAGATCAGAAAAGACTTGACCAAGAGAATGTTGTCAGGAAGGCTCAATGTTGTTTCCGTGGGTTTGGAATTTAGCGCTAGGTTCGTTTTTGTGTTCCGCAAGTTGGCCACAACAAGCATTGTTCCTTCCACATCTGTGGTTTTTTTAGATGTGATTAAATGCCTCAAGATAGTAAAGTTCCTGATGAATATACCGAGAACAAAGCTTGTTTCTCTTTGAGCTCGGGCATTTGGAAAAGCTGTTGCTGGTAGCCCTGTAAAAACAATTCCGATCCCTACCACAAGCAGTCTCTGACATTGGAAAGCCCTGCTTACACCAGGGTAAGCAAACTCCTCTGTCTCTAGTCAGATTAAATTCATTGGTGTCAAAGCATTTCACAACTGTGAGCAGATTTCTTACTTTTTTTTTGTCCTCTTACAATTGTGTGCATTTATACTTGCATTATTTTTCTTTACAATTTACTCAGTGTTCCATGTGGTTCTGTTTGAGAAAGCTGAAGATCAAGTTTCAAATTTTGTATTCCTCTTATAATACTTTGTTCTGCACAGGATAATGGGAAATATATGTTGTATAATAAATACTGATTTTTAGAAAAATAGGATTAGATTAAAATCTTTAAACAGTAAAATAAACTTTATTTAAATTAATTAATTTTTTTAAGTCCCTACAGTGGATTTGAAATAGAAGCTACAAGAAAGCTAATTTCATTTGAAGGATAGAACTGAGTATAAATCATGGAAATTAACTTTGGTTAAGATTTGCAAATCTAAACCCATTTTCCATCTACATCTTCAGCTGAGTTGTACAGTGATCGTAGACCTGTTATTTGTAAAGTTGTAGCTGTTCTGTTAGAATACAAATTCAGGCCATCTGTAGCTTGTTTGAGGTAGTTACTTGCACTAGTTCGGCTTTCCTTTGCTGTGAAGTGTGAGAAATTGAGCTGAGTGGGAATTGTCCATTCAGTATTTCTTTAGTTTTTCACTACAATCGGCATGATATCACTCCTTTAGGAAAAAACCCATATATAAGGCTTTCTGATTCTTACAAACCAGTATTTCTGTGCCTGGAAAGATCTGTATGATGGGGGAAGCATTTTTGATACTATAGTAGTGTTTACTAATTAGCTCAGACATTTGTGTTTTGCGTTCTAATTAGCAGATGACATCCAGTACAGCGGCTAAGAATGTGATGTTACAGTTGAACTATGTTGAATGTTTGTGTCTATTTATGTCCAATTCAGCTGCATAGAAACCAAGGTGGGGATATACATCATCTATATATTTACACACACACACACAACCCATCAGACACTCCCTGCGTGGTGTTTTCTGTGCAACACATCCTTAGCCCATATAGCACTTGAGTTTAAAAGGGAGCTCGGGGGGTTGTGCCAGCCTGACAACTGTCAAATGGCACACTTGAAAACTACCGGGTTAAGATTGTTTCAGACCTATTTAAATTTAATACCAGACTTCAGACAAATGCTTTCATAACAGGAAAAAAGGGATACATGATGGCTTAAATCTTTCTATAAAATTATATGTTTCTCAGAGGATAGCTGTAATTGAATTATAGAATGCCTTGAGAGTATCCTTGTCGGTGGTTAGAGAGATATGAAGGGAAGCGAAGAGACTCTTTCACAAACTAAATGTGGAAGAGACACCCTATAATTCAGCTATATGAAGCCCCCGGCAATCATGTAATTATACTATAAATGCGGTTTGGGAGGAATGAAAAGCAGCATTTATTTAAAACATTAAGAAAAATTACTTCATTGTATGAGACAAGTATTTTCTCTTTGTTTTATTCAATCAAGTCTTTCTTGTCTGCCCATCTAACACCCTTCCCTCCATCTTAGTCACAATGCATTTGTGTGTGGGTATCAGCCTTCTAATGTGCGAGGAGGAGACCCATTTTGGGAGCTGTAGTAGAAGCCAGACTCCAAAAGGAGGAAAGTGCTAACAGAAGTGCCTCTATTTCTGCCACAGACAACAGAGTTGGAGTTTTCTGTTTATCAGATTTTGTACAGCCAGCTAAAGAGAAAACTGGGATCCAAACTCTCCACTTGTGTAATATAAGTGAATTACCAGAAAGGCAGGGGGAATTGTTAGTGGATATTTTATGTTAAATCACTTGAACAATTGTTGCCTGTTCTAGAATTTTAGCTCAAACGGTTTTATTTTCTGAAAAAGGAGTAAGAGAAATATTAATTGTGTAATTGTTACGATTGTAATTGGCAATAGGAGGTCAAGGTGATTGTTATATTAAACTCAAGATGTCAGTAAACAAGTAAGTTGACAGTATTTAAAATTTATGTAGGGACAATGTTTACTCTTAAGATTTGGAGATATCTTAGAATATTTACAGCGTTCTTAGTGCGGTTTGAACATCCCCAAAATATTTTATGGGTGAACTGTCGCAAGAGCAAGTGACTGGCTGAGCTTTGTGTTGGATTGCACCTGCCCTTCCCAAACCCCACTTTTGGGGCTTCTTTTGTGGGCACCTCTATGAATCTTAAAATTCCAGCATCTGGAAGTTGTAAATAGTGGATGAAGTGATGCAGCCTCACTGTAGAAATAGAAAAAATATTCTGTTTAGTTGATGGAAATATAGAAGAGCTTTTCAAAGCCCACATAGAAGGATTGTCCTGGTTCTGAGAACAGATGACCTGATTCCCTGTCTTTTGCTTGATCTGTACTCTTGTTCAATAACAGAAATCTGATGTTATTTTTGGAAGGGATCAAGCTGTGGATTTTGAGTGGAAGGGTTCTTGTTTGGTTTTCAGTTTAACACAGCGTTAGGAGTGTTGTTACTCTATAATACATACAATATTATGGCCTTACCAAAAGGAGATTGGAAATTAGATCCATATTTTTATCTTTGCAATCTCATTGCTTTACAAACAATACTAAAGCTGTAAGAAAGCAGCTGAGCTAGTGATCTCATTTAGCAGCCCAGACAGCTAAGCTGGGCAGAAGGGAAATTGTCAGTAAAAACAGACTGGAGGCTGGTAAGTGTTCCAGGGGATGTGATACCCCAGCTCCAGGGGCTGGAACACCTCTGAGGTTCTTCTAAGGGAAAGGTCTCAAGATTTCTGCAACAGATATGCAAGTGTTAGCCTGAATGCATCACTGTGTTTGCCATGAAGAGGCATCAGATTACATGTTATGTGTAGCATTCTTTTAAGAATGTATTTTTTGAGAAAGGAAGATTTGCGAGAGAGCTAAACACCACGTGACTTTCAGCAACACACTGACTTCCACGGTCTTTTTCTATTTTCCGTCTGAAAAATTATGGTTAAAGGCTACTTAGTAGCTCAATATTACATTGATTTTTAAATCAGTTTTCTAATTAGGCTTACTTTTTGGGAGGGGAGTGGTGACATTTTAGGGAGAAGTCTAAAGTGCATGCTAGCTTTTTACGGTCATAGTAATTTCAGATTGCTGGTACAAACCAAGAGAACATGGCAGCTAAAGAAATGTGGAAATTCACATGAAGATGGAGCATATCAGAACTGTTTCCAGTACATGCATCTCTGAGTGAGCTTAGAAAAGCAGCACCCTCAGTTTGGAGGCACCCGATGGAAACACCCTGAAGGGCGATGGGCCCTCGGTGGTGTGTGTATGAACTGGTGTAGCGGCTCACATGTTGCAGTATCATTGTATATCCAAAGGCAAGTGGCTTATGCCACACAGGGAGAGTAAATGAAGGGCAAGAGCACACTCAGTCATTGTGGCTAATTTGTACTTCATGGCTAATTTGTATTTCGTGGTTAAGAGCGGAGGCTGCTGGGTATGAGTTGATGCTCTTAAGTGAGCAGTACTGAGTGGCCAGGGGTGATACTAGCCCTGCTTCTGAAAGAGATCAAAGGAGCTGAATTGAAACTATCTCACACTAATCAGGATTTGAATCTTGGGAATGAAGAGGCAGAGGAAAAACCTGAAAATCCCAGATTCATTTCTAGATGAAGTGATTTCAAACACGTGCCGCTTTAAAGAGGACTTTTTTTCAGCGAATAAAAGGTTGTTAGAGTGTTGGATTTGGTTTTGTTGGGTTTTTTTACAATAACATCCCTGAAGTTTTCTTTTGTTGATATATAGTGCAGTTTCCTGAGTCTTTCAGATCCCCCAGAAAAGGTGTGTTTGTTTGTTTTTTGTTTTCTTTGCTTTTTGCCACCTGAATCCTCTGTAGCACACAGATGACGTATGACTGAAGAGTTTTAGAGATCTCCTTGACATTATTTTAAAACAATGATAAATGGGTTCAGACTGATTTTTTTT
>VXBT01001181.1:299060-309896 GCA_013400235.1 Oriolus oriolus | reverse complement strand
TTTTTTTTTTTTTCTCCTGCAAACTTGACAGTGACTGCAAAATAACAGTAAAATTGTTTAGGTTTTCTCATTCATTCTAGAAGGATTCTAGAATATTCCAGTATTCTAACTGGCTGTTCTGTTATCTGTCCATAAAATGTTGAGATGCAGATCTAGATGCCACCTACCAAGCCTCCCTCTCATAATCTTTGTACCACTTAAAAGCTAGAATTTTTTTTGCATTTTACCATGAGCCCTTAACACATATGCTTTGTGCAAGACCCCTCTGTAATTCAAAGGTGGAGCACGGCTGTTGCAATGTGCTCTCAGAATTGCATCTAGGCCACTGATTTCTCTCTGGCTTGTGTCTTAAATACATTATTGATGTGCACCATCGTCTTCAAATCGCTGCAGATGCTTGCACTGTGCACCTGTACCTGGCATATGTCTTTGTTTACTGGTGTGGTATAAGAAGGGGAAGATTTTAGGATTTTGTTTCTCTTTAGAAAATACTTACAGACTTGAGAGGCTAAGCAAGGTTTGATGTTCAGCTAAGCACAGCTTCTAAACCTTACCACTGACCTTACTTTTGAACTTTTCATAGCTGTGTATCCTAATTTCTCATCTTCCTTTTTTAACTTGAACAGAAAATTATTTTGAATTATTAGTCAAACCTCCTAATTGTGCAGCTTTAGGGGTGAATATTTTTTTTACCACATCTTTCTGTAGGTTCTGCTCTCTACAATGTATCTCATGGCTTAAAAACTAAATATAAAACAATGTAATCAAGCATTTCCTGCTTTGGGCTCTTACATTTGATAAGCTTCTTTGGCAATCCAGTTTCTATTAAAATCTGCAACATGCATTTAAGTGTATTCTTATTTGAACCTTAAAAGCTAGCTTTTTGTGCTTGCCCAAATGTTATATGTTAAATGTATAAGAGATTTTAGAGATCCTTTTATTTCTGTCATTCTTGAATGTTTTGTGCTTGTTTTCTTTAATCCCAGTGAACTAATACTTGAGTACGCCTATTGCATATCTGTTTTTGAATGTGCAGGTTTGGGCAAATTTCGATGATCTTTACTGGAAAGGCTGTTACAGAGAAGAGGAAATTGTAAGCCTAATGACTTAAGGATACCAAAAAAAGTTTTATATTCTAGATTGACAAACTATGGTGGGTTCAGATATACTTAAACTGAAAAGAGTGAAGTGCTTATTGAAATTACTGTCTTAAGGAAAAAGCCCTAAATTGTTTTGTAACTGTAATTCACCAGAAATAATTTTGTACTCTGAACTCACAGAAGGCTCCAGCCTCATCATGCTCAGGGTTTCTATGGTAAAATGTTACTGCAGTTAACATAATGATGAAGGGAGCTATTCTGTTTTGAAGATGCAGATTTTGAATTCTCAGTAGCTATTAATACAGATCAGCAGTGGCCACAGGCTCTTAAAGCATCAATGAGAGAAAAATGACTTAGAGTTTCCCTTTTGGTAATATACACAGAAAGAAAAAAAAGAGAAGATACGTGCATCTTAATGAAGGTTTACATTTGTAATAGATCAGAGAAGCTTTATGAAAAGGATTAATACCAAAAGAGGTGATATTAATCCTTGTGGCTGAAAAGTTTGCTCATGCAAATGCTGGAAGCGTTTTGCTCATTGAAAACAAAACCCAACCCGTGGAGGTGCTCGTGCGCAGCGATGTGACAAATTCAGCTGTGAGTATGACTTAAACCCAGGGATGAGCTCAATGACTGATCAGTCTGAGAGCGTCGTGTTGGCTGCCCTTAGCGAGGGGGGAAAGGGGGGTTAAAGCTGTTCATACATAATTCATTGCAGGAAAATGATTTTGCCAAAGCATTCAGTGTTTATATATAACACAGCACATGCGATAACAGACTTCTAAGCTGAAGCCGATCCTTTCAACGTTTTTTTGCTTAAGATCCCAAGAGATATTTCATTTACTTTGTTCTCTATAGATGTTCTAAATGAGAGTAAGTATGTGATTCACATTCTATATCTTGGTTTGCAGAAGAGACAGTTACAAACTATGAAACTCAGACCTGGGTGGAAATCTGCTATCATCTGTTAGATGTATAGTCTAAACTTCCATTTAACTTACTTGCTTTTTGGGAATCTTGTGTCAAGTTTATGGCTCAATGGAGAAGTGAATCAGCTTGTAAGGATTAATAGTCCTGCAGATCAATAAATGAGAATCCTTACTTGATAGCACCAGATAAGACATCCACATGGGATTCAAAACCTGAAGGGTATTTATTTTGATAATAATTTTAATTGCCCATTTCTGAAACTCTATTACTTTCACTATAAAGTGTAACTATAGTATTACAGGAGAAAGCTTAGCTTTGGTCACATGCCACATCACTCAGCATATTTAATGATTCCCTTTGTATTTCAATTTTTTAATGTAGCTTAACATTTTTATTTTGTGTTATTTTCCAGTGTAGGGATATTACAGCAGTGACACATTCATTGAATTGTCCAGGGTAATAGCGAGGTTTTTCTGTTGAGTAAATGAATTTAGTTTATATCCCAGTGGTGTGTATGATGCAGTGAGTGCATTGCCTGGCATTTGTCTACAGCGATACTAATTTGAATACACTGACACCTTTCCTCTCCTCCAAATGTAGTATGTACCACATCCATAAAAGTATTTTGGTTGCCAAAAACATCTGCCCTTGTAAGCATAAACCGGCAAATATATTCATATGTTGACGCTGCGGTCTGGGATGTGCCCAGGGAGGCACAGCGCCCTTCCTGAGGATGTCACGGTGGGTCACCGCAGTCTGCTCGGGCTGGCTCCGCAGCTGAGCGAGCGAGTCCCCAAATGTCCCGGTGGTCAGCGCGTCTGCAGAGGAAAAGAGGCACCAGAGGGGTCCTTTCTACAGGTTCTGGAAGGCTTTTTATTCCAGAGGGACCCAGGCACCGGAGAACAGCTCGAGGGCTTTTATGCTCGGACGCAAAGGGGTGGAGTAAACAGTGACAGCCAGTGGGGTAAGGAAACATGGGAGGAGCAAGTATAAACATAACCAATAAAAACAACGTGTGCGAGGGAGCAGAAACAGGAGCCAATGGGGTATCGAGTGCGGAAGAAGTTTCTAGCACTCCTGCATATTAACAAGAGTGATGAATAAACATGAACTCGTGCATAAACTGAGTGTCAAGCATGTAAACCAATCACTAACTAATATTCAAGTGAAGGATGTATTTGGCTGTGGGAGCCCAAAACAAGTAAGGGGCTGATCCTTAAGCCTCTGTGCCTGTCCACCAGGACTCTGGACTTCGATCTGCCTCTAAGGCAGCCACCTGCACAGCAACAATATGTTGCTTTTATGTTAAACAATGAAGGTTTTTTTCTGAAATACATGGAGGTAACAAGTACTTTGAGAAATACCCACGCAGAAAATGCAAGTTGAAGGTGTATTCTAATGTATTTCAATGTCAGCAAGAAAGATGTAGGTGTAAAGTTGTAGTGTGTGTGTCCACTAAAAACGCAGTCAATCAATATCTGGGTTTGTTTAGCATCCACAGTACCTCAATTGGAACAGATTTTATAATCATAGAAAGTGAAGGTGACAGCATTATCATATCTATAGGAAATTTTTATATGTGTGAAGGCTAATTCTGTGAATGAAATGGGTCTGGTTTGTATAACAGTTTTTTTTAAAGGGTAACTTACTTTAGTTTCTGCTGTAGCCTTCATACATTAGGGAACTGAAAGAGCTTAAAGTAACACCAACAAATTCGACATTTTTCCTTCAACTGAAGTACGCAATTTCATATTTTAAGTGCAGGTAAAAGACTACTTTTTCCTTTTTCTATCCTTTGGTAAAATAAGCTAACTTGACAGATAGAGATATGAGGTGAAATCTATTAATCTTTACTTAATTAACATATTTAAAAATATGTAAGAATATTCTTATGTATTTTGTTAAACTATTCTCCAAATGTGGGGGAAAAGGGAGTGTATGCCCCTTGCCCTCCTTGTATGCGGAATGATGAAGACCAAGATCATGAGCTTAGAAAAGTAACTACTACTTCAAATCAGGAAACTGAGTGGTGAAATTAAATTGTTTGATGCCTAATTTATTAGGTGCTGACTTTTCTGGTGCTCTTCCTGGAAGGTTTCCTACCCTGTCTGAAATTAGACTGGCTTTAGTGATTTATGGAAAATACACTGTGTTGCTAAGTGATGAGACTAAGAGAACTAGAAACATTCCTTTAAAATTCTCCCCACTGGTAATAAGAAATCATGAGGAATGCAGAAACTGTGAACTGTATTGGCCAAGCATCAATGCCTGTGGCTGAAATTTGCCCTCAGTTGTAGGGCTGACGTTTGCATATTCTTCAGTGTTTCATCTTTGCCTAAGCCTGGTTTCAGATTCAGTCACTACTTTGATTTCAGCTAAATATTACGAAATTGGGGGTTGGGATGTCTTTATGCTTACATGAGATAAGTACCACTTTGGCTTCAATGCCATTTGTCTGTTGTTGCTTGAGTCTATGTTGTTGTGAATACAAATGGAGAGACTGTGTCTTTGTCAGTTCTCTGAGGAGAGGTTTGCACTGCTGAGATTGCCTTTTGCATCCTTACTTTCTGTGTGTGCCTTCAAAAAGGACTTAAATGACTTCAGTACAGTTCTTTGGAACCTTTCCATGTCTCTGATCCACAATGCTAAATGCTGTAGGGAAGTCTAGGAGTATGGGCACAGATGTCTGCTTACTATTCATCACTGGAGAGAGAGTTGTGCACTAGTGTTGTTGAGGCTATTTCTTTCTTCTTGCCTCAAGCAGAATCTTGACCTTACTGGGGTCTAGGAGAGTAGCTGGTCGTCAGGCTGTGGCTACACTTGGACTTTCTGAATAGCAGGCTGCTGTCAGGCACTAGTTAGAAATAATCAGAATACACTGATGCTGTCTCCATTATCAGTTTGTCTGAGATATGCCTGAAAAACAAGGGAGAAGAGGTTTGCCCCTGCTCCCATCTGTTTGAGGCAGTGATCATTTCAGTCATGAGCGACAAGGCAGTCGTTACTCTTCCATCAGCTCGAAAATGCATTGATCATTTTCAGATGATTTTGCACATTTTTTTTATATGTGGAGAGGTTCTGTGCTTTTGAGAAGCTTTTTCAAATTCTTTGTAATCAGTGGAGTTCAGCTGCAGCTCTCACTGCACAAGGACAGGTTGAGTTAGGAGGGAATTGAGGCACTGCAGCTCTGCCATCCTCTCCAGACACCACAATGGTGAGATCTCAGGGGCAGCCTTTAATTCACCCAGGTCCTGTGAAACCCAGGCCAGGTTATCACTGTGGTGCCTGAGAATTTCTTCATCTCAGTATCTGTGAATTTCTTCATCTTGGTATCTGTGCTTCAGACCACCTTGGTGATTAAATTATGGTGAGGAAAAACTGGAGCATCTTTCAAACCTGGATTCTCTTCCAGCCATCAATGAGAATGAATGGACTGAAAAAAGGGTTGAATGTTAAATCTTTCTTTTGCTTGTCTAAATCAAGCTGGTTGTTAACTAGGACCAAAGCTGTCTTGGTGGGGAGAGTGAATAGAGGAGAATTCTGAACTCCTGGGTGGTGATTCCTTTTTGTGTGCTCTGTTGTAGCTCTTTCTCTCCATGGTAGCAAACGGCAATCACATTTCCAGTCCAGAGGTACCTGTAAGTCACCAGTGCCTCTGGGATCCTTCAGAGTGAAAGGGGCCATATAAATGTAAGGCAATGATATTATCTTTATTATCAATTAGACTTTTAGTGCCATTGACAATCTGGCATGCAAGGTGCATCAAATGAACTCTAGCTGTGATTATTTCTAAACACCATGTAAAAGCAGACCTTGCTATACTAATCAAATTGAAAAGGACTAAGAGGGCAAGTCAGTTGTGTCAGGATGGAATCACTTCAGCATATTAGAAACTGCACAGAAATACTGCTACTTTCTTTTTTTTCAACACTCCCTGCTCCCCCTTCCCCTCAAGAGATTTGTCTCTGCAAAAACTGAGCTGCCACATCCTTTAACTCCAGGGAGTTACTACAGCAGGATTGTTGATGGCATTTTTGTAAGGAATTATACTGGAGTTAGCACTGGAAATACTGTGTGCTATTGCAAGATATATTCATTTTTATAGAGTAATTCTGTGCCTTCCCCCCACCCCCCAGGATGTGTTATTTTAGGATGATTATACTTCACACCGCTATTTCTGTTCAAGGTATTATAATTAATGTTCTATTTCCAGACTGATTCTCTAAGCCTGCCCTTGCACATATGCATGTGAGTGTTATCTGCATATTTTTAGGACTTCTGTGTATTTTACATGATCACTGTCTATGTCACAGTCTTTGTTAGAAGCGTTCAGAAAACACACTGTGGTTTCTACAACATTATTATATTTTGCATAAACTTAGTTAACTTATTTGATATGTTGTCCTTCCTCTTCACTTTTAAATGGAGGGAGGTGTTTTTACCCGCTGTTAAGTAAAACTGCCTTTCCAGTTAGAGATGGCTGTGCATCAGTGAAGGATGAAGCATTTCTGAGGTGTATGGCAAGGCTTTTGGAGGAAAACAGATTTTACATTTTTCAGTGTAGCAGTGTAGCCAAGATGTATTTACTAAAATTGTTTTTCCAGGGCTTCCCTTTGGGGGAAGTTTCCTCTGCACTTCATACTTCCTTTATGAAGAGTATATTTGAAGAAAGTTTTCAATTTTTCTCTTTATTAAGTCAGCTTAAAAATGGCAGTGCAAATCAGGATTTTCCCCTGCAAGGCTGTTTGGTAAGCCAAATTCTGTTAGGGGGTTCTATATTTCTGAACAACCTAACAACTGTCCTGTCTATAAAATTAACAGCAGACTTGCAGAATTATTTTGCCCATCTTCTCCCCCCACCCCCTCCCCCCAAATGTGTGGGCAACCTGCAGAAATGGAGACATAGCAGATCCAATCAGTTCCTGGAACACTCCAGAAAAAAAAGCTCAATCTACTGAGCTTTGCTGCTTTTTTTGCGCTGCCCTTTTTTTTTTTTTTTTTAAAGTGTAAATTACTGCCATCTTTGTTTCTAGAATAACTCTCGGGAGCATCTTCAGGTGGATTGCCAGTAATGAGCTGTCTGATGATATAATATTCTGTACATTTTCAGGTAAATGAAAGCTAGAAAGCAACAGCTACCATTTGAGACGTGTAGGTTTATAGCGCACTTACAGATTCTTCTGTAAACTAATGACCAGATTACAGTCAGCACATGTGTGTGGTTCTTTCTCTGTGAAGATTTTGTCTACAGGAGTATTTTTATTTGATCTATGATACTGCTGAATTACATGTAGTTCTTTGAGCATTTCTGCATAGATACTAGCAATCTTTTTTTTTTCTTTTATCACTGTATTATGATAGTTTTTACTCTGCAGGCAAGAAATAAAACTGAGGGGATGGCGCAAGTGTTTTTAAACATATGGTAAATTTAGTAGGCTTTCATGAATGGTAAACCTGTTAGGGTTACCTTAACAGGTAGTTACTACAACTTTTTGGTAAAGCACCACTTACAGCTCTCTGGGAAGGTGTAAATAGATATGTTGATCTGCCTATACTGTGAGTGTGAGATACATGAGTAGAACACAAATATGTCTATGTGAGGAAAATGTACACAAGTCTCATTCTGCATACTGATTCCTGGCACAGTGTTTTGCCTTGGAGGCAGTAAATAAACAAATGGCCAGCCTAAAACTGTACAAATCTGAATAGATTCCACAAGGAATAGGAAGAATTTTGCAGCCTTTCTGCAAGAAATCCCATGGTTTCCCTGTGACAAATGTATTTTCCCAAAGCCTACTGCAGTAGCAAGGCTATGTGTTTGCCTGCACAAAGTAGTGTGGATTGCAGTCCTAGAGACATCATTTTTCATCATCTGCAAACATGAAAATAACTTCAGTAAGCACAGCAGCCTGATTTACTGTTATTGAATTGCTGCCATCTCAGGATGTGCATCATGTATAGCCATGTTTAAAAAACAAGTGAATAAGGAGAAAGCAGAGAGAGAGGGAGGAAAAACTTAAATCTGAAAGAGGGGGTTTTTTTTTAAATAAACCAAGTATTTCCCACCAGCTGGAAACGTAATTGACAAGATAATTGATGGCTACTCTTTTAAATCTAACTATTGCTGCCACATGTACGTATGCGTATGTTGAGTTCAGTTTGTTTAACCTGGAGATGGTTACATTGTGCTGTCAATAAAAACATATATTCAGTTTGTTTGTTGAGTTCTCTTAGAATAACACTGCTATTCCCATGCAAGTTTGGTGGCAGTGCAGAGACAGTGCTTTCGGTAAGAATAACTGTGGAGTGTCTACATGTGTGTGTATTGAGACACAACAGTGTTTACGTATGCAAATTTATGAAAGAGTTCATGCAGGTTTTTTTATATTAGTCTCCTCAAAACACTTGGAGTAGTTTAAATTATGATATCACTTTGAATGTTACCCAAGTAATCTGTAAATTGCTTTTATGATATCTGAACCCTCCCCAGCATGTGACATTGCTGTTAAACTGAAAATTCATGGAGTATCCAAAGAGTGGAAACACAGGAAGCCTTCTCTGGGCAGCTGTAACCATGGTACCTGAAATGTTGTCCAACATAACCTTTTTGATGCCTTTTTCCCCCCCACCAGAAAGATCTTTTATCAAAATTCCTACAGATTTCCTGTTGCATTGACACCCAAATTCATTTCTTATCAGTTGGGAATACACAGTTGGGTTTTTCTTTAGTTAAAAAAAAAGCTCCTGCTGAAAATGGAGATGAATGTACTTCAGAAAATAACAAAAGCCTATCTGTGTGTTTTGAGCTGCTATCTCATTGTATAATCCTGCCTCTTTGAAGGTTTAGCTTTTCTCTATAGACTAACAGCACATATAGAAATGTAGGTTTAGTAGCACTAGGCTTTCTAGAGCTATTCTTGTTCGGTGTGATAGAAGCTTAAAAAAAACATATTTGGAAAGTGAATTAATTAGTCTGTTGTGCTTTGAGCTGGTGTGAAGTTACCTCAGCTTTAACGGAGCTCTGGCTTCAGTGACGGTGGTGAATACAATGTGATCTGCCAGGGGACCCCTGCTCATGGCTAAAGCTCAGGATGGGTCAGGAGGGGCAGATTCTGTTTCTGATTACCTGTGGCAGCTTCTCTGACCTCTAGTGAATCTCATGCCCTGACTGTAGCTCAGGAGCTTCTGGGAAGTAGCAATTTTAAATCACCAACCAGAACCCTTTTTTCCCCTGCACACATCCAACACGTTTGGGATGCGAGACTTAACATAAGACACACTAAACAGATGACCATCAACATTTAAACCAATGTTTAAACCAACATTTAAACCAATGTTTAAAGTTGCATGTTCAAAAATTGGAGTTTTTCTGCTGCACATTGCAATATAAAATTTGTTTGTGATGACAAATGAGCAAAAGGTTCAACACCCCTAAAATTCTGTAAGTGCCCTGGCAGCCCTGTGGGCTTCACAAGGGGCAAGAGCAACTCCTTAGTCTTCCTGAAAGATCTATTGGTCCCCAAGGAGCAACCATGGTATCCTATTGATCATACACCAAATATGTACATATTAGCCTCCTAATCCAACTGGCACAGTTTGCAGTCTGTCAGGGAGAATTATGAAAACAATCTAAAATGTCCTGTTAATCCGTGCATATGTTCTATAAAAGTCGCATGAACCAGATTGGTTTTACTTGTACGTTGTTGGAAGATGGTGTCAGGTGACATTTAAAACAAAATGAAGCAACATTTGCAACAACATGTGGCAAAATGTGCTGGAGGGGTATAGAAATTGTCTGGGCACATGCGCATACATAAACATGTGTGCTTCGTATGTTACACATAGCAGTGTTGCCACCTATTGATAGAAATTTAAACTTCATGTAGATGTTCATAATACATTTTTCCTAACACAGCGAAGGTCTCCTCCTTCTTATGAGACTGGCATGAAAAATGCATATTATTTGTGGCAGAATAGCTCTTATAGGCTTTGATAATACCATAGTGTTATAAAGTAATGGGTGCTGTTCAGAAACCAACAAAGGATAAATGTTATCAAAGGAATCTAAAGCTGCTGATGCTTTTATATTACTTAGATGTATGATCCTATTGTCAGTGGCAGCTCTTTGATGAATGAAGGAGTGAGTGTGTCTGTCTGCACATTTCAAGTTTATCTGTAATTTTCATGGAGATAGAATGAACAGTGGAAAACTGAGGCAATATTTATACATGTACCACTGCTTAAACCTTTCTTCAAAAATACGTTCAGAATCAAGGAGCTCCCTATTGATTGTACTGGAGAGTGGTTTGACACTGGCCCAACACCAGGCAGCCACGAGAGTCGCTGGCTCACCCTCCCCTACCCCAGCTGGGCAAACGGAGGGAACAGAGGAGAAAGGGTTAACAGAGGCTTCATGGGTGAGATAAGGAGAGCGGGAGAAAATATTTCAAGGGCAGAACAGGCTCAACCTTAATTACTAAGTGAAATTTATTACTAACAGAATCAGAGAAGGATAATGATAAGTACAACAAGCCCTTAAAACACCTTCTGCCCCCCAGGCCCTCCCTCCTTCCCACCGACAACGCAGGGAGGCAGGGCAGGGGGGTTTTGGTCAGTCCATCACCAAGATTTTCTTCCACTGCTCCGGGGGAAGAGTCCTTCCCTGTGAGGCTGTGGGGTCCCTCCCACGGGAGACAGTTCTCCGTGAACTTCCCACCGTGGCTCCACTCTCACGAGCAGCAGCCGAACCGCACCTGCTGCAACGTGAGTCCCTCCCAGGGCACACAGTCCTGCCAAAACTGCTGCG
>VXBT01001181.1:138548-299029 GCA_013400235.1 Oriolus oriolus | reverse complement strand
CCCCATGGGCTGCAGGGGAACAGCTGCTTCACCAGGGTCTGCACCACAGCCTGCAGAGGAATCTCGGCTCTGGCACCTGGAGCACCTCCTCCCCCTCCTTCTCCACTGACCTTGGTGTCACCATGTTGTTTCCCTCACATATTCTCACCTCCTCCTCTTCTCTGACTGAGAGCAAAAACTTGTGACCTTTGTTTTGATTTTCTTCTTAAAGATGCCATCACAGAGGCGTTACCAGCCTCTCTCACTGGCCCAGCTCTGGCCAGCAGCCTGTCCATCTTCAGAGCCATCAGCCATTGGCTCTGCCGGACATGGTGGAAGCTTCCAGCAGCTTCCTCACAAGAGCCATCTCTGTGGCCCCCCTGCTACCCAAAACCAGGCCACGCCAAACCAAAACAGTGATACACTTTTATTTAGAAATTAAACATATACTCATTGGCATTAAATCTGTTACTTATGGTGAAATATGAGTATTATTGGAGAATAAAAAGCTGTATAGTTTACATTTTTTTGTTTAGGCAACCATTTTGCTCTGAAGAGAAATGGTTTTGTTCTTGTCTTAGAAGACAAGTGAAAATGAATTAGAAGTTGTCCAATATATGTTCAGAGTTTTTCCATGAAAAAATAATGGATAAATGTGAGTGCTGCTTTATAGTTGGGGAAAAAAAATGGCTAATGAAATACTGTTTGCCTAGCCATAAAGTCACATATACATGTGTTCAGTTGTGTGTCATTCTTTTAAACAATCAACATTTGTTCTAAATTAGGGTTCTTTTCAGTATTTGTCACTATTAGCTCTTGGATAAACTCTCATATTCTGGACGTGTGCAGTAAAATGGATGATCATGTTTTATCTTCCATGACAAACACAGTTTAATTTCCTGCATATTGCTTTGCTGCAAATTAATCCAGTCTGCGATGTCTTGGCTGAGAGCGCTGTTCTGCTGAGGTACATCTCGGGGCTAATGCAGAAGAGTTCCTGTCACTCTTTTTTCCTTCAGTGTCCAGAGAAGGACACCAGAACTGGGGAAGGGTCTGGAGCACAAGTCTGATGAGGAGCAGCTGAGGTGGCTGCGGGGCCTCAGCCTGGAGCAAAGGAGGCTCAGGGAGAGCCTTATTGCTCTCTACAAACTGCCGCCTGCAGCCAGGTGGAGTTTGGGCTCTTCACCCAAGTAATAAATAACAGGCCAAGAGGCCTGAAGTGGCACCAGTGAAGGTTTAAATTGGGTATTAGGAAAAATTTCTCAACTGTAACGGTGGTCAGTCATTGAAATAGGCTGCCCAGGGAAATTATGGAATCACAGTCCTCGGAAGTGTTCAAAAAAATGTGTAGATGTGGAATTTGGGGACATGGTTTAGTGGTGAACATGTAAATGTTGGGTTAATGGATGGACTGGATGATCAGAGAGCTTCTTCCAGACTTAACAATGCTATGAATCAGATGAAGCAGGAATAGAAATTGCCCTCTATTACAGACTGTGAGGGCTGAAATGTGGAACATTTTCACGTGTTTCAAACACTGAGTTTGGCTGGGAGTAAACAAGAAGACACTGCATGTTAAGCTGCACCTGGAAGTGAAGCAACAGAAAAATCAGAGAAGATTATTCAGAGGTGTAGAAAGCCAAAAGGGATCATGATCTTAGAAAATATTTGTACTTACAAATTCAGGGGTCTGTAATTTTATGTATTTATTGTAAAATAAATAGATACATCAGTTTGGACTAATTAGGTAGCCCTGAAATTTTATGGCAAATGCGATGTATTAATGGCTTATTATTTGAGAAAGGAAAGTGCACTTTCTTAGCTGCAATCTAAGTTGAATTCCATGTCACACTTAATTTCTGCTTGTAGTTGTGAAGAATATGTCCTTACCTATCTCTCATTTGTCAAGAGTTGGCAGGAAACATCTGCACAACTTGCTCAATCTGTTAACTGTATGTGTTCATCCAAGCTTAACTGCCAAGTAAAATGTATGAAATAATGTTGGACTATGAGGATGACCTTTGCTAATAAGGCAGTTACACCATACGTGGTGTGAACCAAGCTGCTTCTAATGAAATGGTCTTTTGGAATGGCTCTGTGCTGTTTCATCCCGTTACTATCAGTATAGGTAAAGGAGAAGGCATATTTTCTTGGAATATATTGAATATTTTCTTGAAAATGTTTCATAAAAAGTAATTCAAAGAATAGGTAATATGGGAAGAATTGTTTGATGGGCACTAATGTTATTTTTAAATGCAGCCTTGATGGCTCACTGAAAGATCTTGGTTAAATATCATATTAGATTTAGCAGAGATGTTTGTTTCCTTTACCAAAATGACAGGTTTAGTGTCTTGCATGGAAATATTTGATGGAAATGCTTTGTATTGAGTTATCCATTTGTGGATTAAGCACGCCAAGCTGCTGGAAAACACTGTGGTAGTCCAGAGTTCACAACCTTAATCTGATTAAGCTGTTTCTGATGATTAACTTGGACTCCTTTATTTTTTTATTTTAAATCTGGGAGACCTTAACTTCTCAGGAATATGTGCATCTCTGCTGAGATCAACCTAATCCTGCTAAAAGAACTCTGAATTACAAAATCTAAACCAACTGTGGAGGTCACTGCTTAATATGGCTCAATCAGAAGTAATCTTCCATGGGTTGGGAATATAAAGGTTTGGATACTGAACTGAAAAACCTGGCAGTCAGGAGTACTATTCTTTATTTCTTCAGTTATGTTTTTGGGAAAATACAGACCTGATAAAAGGGACCACATGATACAGGCTGTGCACTACCAATATCCCAATGTTGCTGACCCTGTCAGTGAGTATTGGCAGAGAAATTTCTTCACGTTTTGCCATCATTACTCAGGCTTTTTCTCAATCAGTCCATGTTTTCTGAGCAGGATACATCTCATGGGCAGAATGCTTCACTTTTTACATGAATGTTTAATGTTTCAGATAACTCTTCACAAATGTATTTATTATTGCATTTTAAAGATTTTTTTAATAAGGGTATTAGTATCCATTAGCTGAAATCCGAACTAGTATTTTGAAATTCAGCCACATGAATCACTAAATATGTTGCTTTCTTATCCTGTCATTGCAGCAAATGCACACATTTATCCTAATGGGTTACTTTCTATTATGAACACCAGTATCTCTGGCAGATCTGTTTCCTATTTTCATGTGCTAATGAAAATGTATTCTGTGTTAAGTTTGGGTTGTTTGTTTTGCTGTAAAAAGTCATTTGATCATTATTAAACATTCATTGAGCATTTCTCATAACCATTTGACTTGGAAAATGATGATCAGACTAGATTAGCAAGTTGAAATTTGGTAGATAAACACATGGTAATCATTATTTTAAGTCTTTAACGTTCAATAAATATGATAATTTTGATTACATTCCAAATTCAGCCAAGATATTTATGGTATAAGAATTCATTTTCTCATGTTTTCTTTTATGTTTAAACTCATCAGGGAGATAAATTTACCTGGTGTTTTGGTCAACTGATTAATTTGTGATCAGTGTGCACCAATATTGGAATGTTACCGAGAAAAAGTAATGAATACTTAAATCACTTTTTAACATTTTTTGTGCCATGCACTTTCACTAAAGTATTCACTTGTCTCTTACTTCCATTCTACTGAATGGATAAAGGAGGATTTTTAATTCCAAACTCACCTAATACAGTTTGTTATCTGAATTACTTCTGAACTGTAATACGGCTTAAAATGATTTAAAGCTAAGTTATTGAAGTAGTTTAGCCTCAAAACATCTGTGGTTGTAAAATGGACCTTCTCAAGCTGCTAATAAGACTTTTTTTTCAGTGTTTCTCCTAGTGTAATGGTTTAGTTCTCTTATTTGAACTGCAGAGCAGAAATCACCAGATTACTTTGGTAAATCCATGAAGTTTGCGTTTAAACTCATTTATGCCACTGTGTGTTGGTACAGCTCCCATTGAGTTTTAGAGGAATGCATGTAAATTTTTAGAAGTAATGCAGATTTAGAAGAATGTGAGTTCACACCCCCAAAAAAAAAAAATCAGAAAAGTATTTCTAATTTTAAAAGTCAATGAAGTGGTGAGGATTGCAGTTCCAGCAGTTTCACTCTATTTGCTCAGAATTCATGTTGAAATATTTAAGAGGATAATATTGAGGATGACCTTAATTCTGTTACTTTTAAGTTTTTTAATCTTAATGAGCTAATTTTTCCAATAGTAAATTACAAGACTCCAAGACAGCATTCACGTTCCTACAGGGTGGTGCCTGGTTAATGCAGCCGCAATTTGTGTTTTCTCTTTAATGTATAAAAATTCCTCTTGTTCCCCACTAAGGTAGAAAATAGTTTATTTGTTCATTTCTTGGTTTTGCTAAGGTCCTGGTGTTGCAATATTTTGAACACTTACTAAGTTCCTCGACACTATATTTAAGTAAGAGACTTAGTTGGGATTGTCACTTTAAAGAACAGAAGACCTTTGTACTTTACAAGATTTTACAAGACTCCTGGTACTTCACTTGGCAAAAAAAGTTTCACAAGTGCTACAGGGAAATTGTGCTTCGATCTCTGCAGTTTTAGGTATTAAACAAGAAGGTTTCACAGAAAGTCACACACATGGATGTGTTGTTGAGGCATGGCTTTTCAAATGTAGGATTTCAGTAAGAAAGAAATACCTGGGCTATGGAACTGACCTTGGAGATCAATTGAAATAAAGGTGTTTAAGAGTAATAAATGTGTTAGGAATTGAAGGCAAAGCAACTTTTTAGAAGTCCTTATTTAGCTGGGGGAATTCAAAATAGAAATACTTCTGTGTTCTTCTGTCAGAGATAGCACACTGGCCATCATGGTATTGAATGTAGTAATACCTGGAAATGGTTCTGGTGAGCCTTGCAATTCTTGGTCCAGTTCTACGTTTGCTCATCCTTAAATTATTTAAAGGAATTGAGTGCTGTAATTGAATTACTAGGCAACGATATCTGTTACATAAAGAATTTGGGGGTGATAGGTTAAATTTTTTGTTTGGTTTTGGCTTTCTTTTTTTTTTAAATATTCTACTAACTGCAGAAATAAAATTGAAACAAATTCTCTTTTCTCTTAGTCTGCTGATTACATTTTTTTCCTTCCTCCGACTATTCAGCAGTTTCCAGTAACAAGTTCACTGTTTGCTTTCCTTTTTTTAAAATGATGCTTTCTCTGTCTTGCTCATTCAGTGACCCATTCCCTGAAATGGGAGTGGATCAGCTAATAAAGATCAGCTGAAGCCACTGGTGATTGTTTCCCCTATCAAATGCTCCAGCTGGGATGTCACCCTGCAACCAGATTCTGCTGTTCTCAGAAAAGCCCCCATAGAACAGTGCATGAACCAGAGCCACTTCATTTCTATCCTGCTTTTCTGGCAGAAGCATCACCACGTGTAATTCAAGCTTGACTGTTGTAAGAATTATGTGTAGGAGTAGGAACAAGAGTTTGATTTTTATTTAACTGTGATTAGGTCTTCAATCCTGATTAAAACAGCTGAAAGTCTATTTAATAATGAGTTTGGGAATTGTTGGAGCTGAAGTGAGGAGAAGGCCTTTTGTTGATGATTTTGGTATCAAATTTCCTGGTAGTGTTTATAGTTTAGACTACAGATTTGAGTTCCTTGTAATTTTATAAGGATATGATATACAAATATGAGTAGATTCCATGTGTGTAAGGAATTTCTGTGTTTTTTCTAGGAGGTAAAAATTTGCATAGTTTAAAACTCTTCTACTTGCAGTATTTTTGAAGCCAGAAGGTGTACATGTATTTGTAAAAACCACAAACAAATACCACCACTCAAGAGCCTGGTGCTTAATAAGTGATCATGTCAGAAACTGTGCTCTGGGATTATCTGCAGACTTGTCCTTGTGTGAAGAGGATCTCACTGTGCAGCTACAGTGATTTGGGGTGGGGTTGGGGGGGTTGTTTTTCATTTGGTTTGCTTGTGGTTTTTTGTTGTGGTAAGTTGGTTAACTGGGTTTTTAAATTTGTTTTGTCTTGAACAATGCACTTTCATTCCTGAATTTCACAAACTGCTGTAGGTGCACGTGAAGCTGCATTTCATTTGCTCTGCTTCAGAGGAATTAGTGCAGACATTTCTCGTGTCTTTTTATCATTATTGGTAATGGAGATCCTATCCTTAGTTCACAGTGAATTCGTAATAGGTCTTAAACTGGTCTTTGACTGTATACAGAGATTTCTTTAACTACAGAACAAGAAATTACTATTTCATTTTGTTTTGAATGTTTGGTACTTTCTATTTTCAGTGTAATGTAATAGCAGAAAATCAGACATAAGCTTTTAAGAGAACAATGATCTTCACAAGGTTAATGTATGTTTTCCAGCCTGTCTCTGGTGCACGTCTGCAGTTGCAGCAGAGTGCTGCTAAAATGGAGGCATTTAGGAAGGTATCCTTAGGCTACAAAACTTTTCTTCTTAGAGCAGTTAAATTAATATGAGTCATCTTTAATAACAGTTGACATAAACCTTGTCACATAACAAATTGCTGAACCTTAGAACTCCTCTACACCTAAAAGCACTGAAATGCATATTTAGAATTGCCTCCAGATCAGCAGCAATGCCAGGTGTTTTCTAGGGGAGCTTATTTAGATGGCTACTTGTGATATGAGTTATGTGTGTAAGTAATGATTTGCATGGTCTTCTTTTGTCTCTGAACTTTCTTAATTTTAAAAATTGACTAAATACTCTGTGAATCTGTATGGCGCAATTTTCTTCAGCAATGATATTTGCCATTTAGCATCATATTCACAAATCCTCCCCTGCTGACTTGTTCTCTTGTGCAGATCAGCACTGGCTTACTTCATTAATGTCATAGCTGTGTTTTCTGCTTCCCCCAGCGTCTTGTGCATATCAACCAAAGCACAGTTGAGATACCAGTGCTGGGAATGTCTCTCTCCTTTCATTACCAACCTGCCCATAAATGAAGACGGACCACAAATGCTTCACAGAATGGGGAAGAAGCACGGGGACTGTTTCAAGGCATTGTCATTCTGCACAGGGTCACAGTGTGCGAGTGAGTGTGGGTGGCATATTTCTTCCTGACCTTTTACATTATCATGTCATGGGACAAAATGCAGCAGCCAATAACCAAATTCTGCTGGCAGAATGTCCTTGCAGCTTTGAATGTTTTCAGGTATTTACAAATGTTGCAAACTCGGATATGAAATGGAAGATGAGAGTTAATGTCCCTCCTCAATTGAAAGCAAGTTTTTGGAAAAAATTAAATCACTGCTAAATGTGAAAGGCAGGTGCCCGTTTCATAACCTCAATATGGATGGATTTGATACGGGAGAATATAAAAAAGGATATCCACTGAACCAAACATAATGCAATTCAGGCATAGGTTAAAGAAAGGTTGTTTTCTTGCCTTGTTGGCTGGAAAGAGGCAGCAGAGCTCTAACATATAATTGTGTTATGTGATAGTAAAAGAAGTCTTTTGGTGCTTTGGGAAAGGAAAGTGACATTTTCCTTGCTCATGACAGAAACACAGCTTCACATTAAATGGACACTATAGTGCTCCCAGTGTAAATAGAATTAGCATGGGCAGAATTGTCATCCACAAGGATTATGATTCTATTTTTTTAAATGCGGCTAGTGTAGATAGATATATGTGCATGTATGTGTACACATATGTGAAAGCAACAGACAAGGGTCACATTTCAGTTTCATCCTTCTCTCTCTCCTTGCTGTGATTTCTCAGCTGAAGAAAGGGAGCTGAGCTAAAAGGAGTCATTGTACAAGTGCTAAGGAGACTGTTCTTGCCGAGTAGGGTGGTCATAATGATAGTAATGTATTAGATATATAAGAGCTCAAGTAGCTGAGAATTTTGGGCACTTATTTGAAAAACTGAAGTGTGGCATGGTTTAATTTTTCCTGTTTTATGTGCCCATGGTGTGGTTGTAGTCATGCTGTTCTCACTTGGCAGTCACTGGGGTTCAGAGGCATTGATTTCTTTGGGAAGGTTCATCTTCCTGCCAACACTCAAACAGAAGAGTAGAACCGCTTGACTTTCACACACCTCTGTTTAGCTTCGTGCTTAGTGGGAAGAAGCAGTTGCGCCAAAGTCCCATTTACTTTTGAACTGGAATTGGTTATTGCAGAGTATAGCTGTGCAAAAAAAAGTGTCTGCTTCGGTCCCTCTTGAAAAGGATACTGGGGACAGTGCAGCCTAAACTAGGAGAAAGGAAGTATCTGTAGCAGAAGCACTTACACTGAAAGAAGACATGGGCAAACAGCTCTAGCAACAGTAAAAAAACATAAAAATTAGTATTTCAGAGACTGCTGGTAAGAACAGGAAGACGATTTCAACTGCAATTTACCATGTTAGAATTGTTTAAATGTAAAATCATTGCCTCCCTGTTAGTGTATTTCAGCAGAAGACACTATTTCTGTACTTTTTTGGGAAAACAGCTCACGAAGATGTAGTCAAGAAGCTACTTGCAATGAGAGTGCAAAAGCTGTCTGTGATGCTAATAGGCAGAATTGGTAAAAATGTGAATAATGCTTAAACAATAGATACTCTTTCCTGTTCTGAACTCTAAATAAAAGAAGGCCTGAGTATGAAAGGCAATAGTCTTCCACAAACACACTAGAGGCATTTTTAGTCTGTTACATTCCCAGATGTAGCTGAGCCTTTGGGAATACAGCTGGGAAGTACTCCCGTTCTTCAGTGCCAGCACTGCCTGCATTTTCCTTGTAGAGTGCTAAAGAAAATGATGTCATTAATTTGCAAAAACGGTGAAGTTTTGGATGGACAACTTCAAATAATCTCTGCCAAGAAGGCTTCACAGACTGGTGAAAATGGATGGATGCATAATATACTTCCAGTTTGCATTCGGTCAGACCTGGAGGAGAAATTTCTAGCAAACATTCATTACAAAGGATTCTCTATTGAAATGAGAACAAAGGTTCCACTAAAAAGATCTCTAAGGATTCAAATGTACCTTTTCATAGGTGACATGCTGATACAAGCTGGTTCTCGAGGGGTTGCATCAAGGCATAAATCGGCAGTAATTTCAACCCTGCAAGATCATAGCACTATCATGAACAGAAAGAAAATCAATCTGACACGAGCTCAAATAATAGCGGTTCTGGGAGTCACAGTATATAGTACAAGTCCACCGGGAGGGTCTGCTTGTCAGAACAATGGCACTTGAAGACACTGAATACTTTGACAGACATCAAAGCAAGAAGAAAAGGAACAGAAAGATCACTTCTCAGGCATGATGGTGTCAGTCACACGAATAGCAACCTGAGTGATGCTTCAGATGAAGGTGAAGCAGATGTTGGTCCTGTGGTCAGGCAGTAGTCAGGTCTCCTTGCAAAAAGTACTTCAAATACTTGAAAAGCTTTTCAAGTTTTAATTTAGTGGGTGATGTCAGAACTGCATAATAGTTGATGGTATTTCTTCCCAGAGTTAGAAGAGCAGGAGTTAAGAAATCTATTTAGGAAAAGACTGAAAAGTTCACTTTCTATGTGCAGTAAATAATGGTGGTTTCATAGAAGTTCTTAGCACTGCTGTGATAACTTAATTGAGAATCTGAATACTTGCAAGACATTAAACTATAGATCCTATGCCTGCTGTAAGTGCACCAACATTGTAAGCCTCTGCTGGAAATAAAACAGGTTGCTGAATCAGTGCTGCTTCTAGAAATCCTAAAATGTAACAAAAATAAATTACCCCAAAAAGTTCATCAATCTAAATACAAACAAGCCACATGAAATCTGAGAAGTGAGCAATACTGAAGAAATGCTGATAATATTTAAGATAATGTGTCCCATTAGCAAACTTCAACTGAATATGGGGAGCTGGTTTTGAAACAAAAACTTTTTGTTTCAGAGATTTTTAGTAGGTGGGTTTTTTGATACTGCAAAGGGAAATGAAAATTGCTAAGGCCCCCTGAGACCTACCACAACAACTTCTAATGCCAAGGGGTGGGAAAAAATCTACTGGGAACATTGTGATTTTGTTTACTGTGATGTCAGCTGATGAAATCTTTTTTCTCATCAAATGTGATGATAATTAGACTTGTTCATATGCTTTGATAGTCCATAAATGCTCTGGTGAATGTCTAGTTTGCTTAAAGAAGACTTCCGTTATTTTAATTAAAAACAGGGAAAGTGAATGTGAAGAAAAAATTGTCAGCTGAATGTTTTTAAACACCGTTGCCAAGTCATCCTGGTATCAGTAAAAATCTCATACTTGAACTGTAGTTTAGATGTTCCACGGTATCCATGCGTTGTAGATTATTCTCATGTGCTAAGCTTATTGTGATACAAAATTTAAATTGATGTCTCAAAAAATTAATAGTATCTACACAGAACATGTAATTTTCAATTTTTGTAATCTCTGAGCAGCTAAACCTGATTTTAACAATTAATTTTTTGATAATTAAGCCTTACTGGGTCTTCTTAATTAAGCACACAGTTGGAAAAGAGACATAGCAATAATTATCTCAATTTGATGGCTATGCCAATTTGCATTATCAAAAAATTACCAAAGCATGGTTCAATTTTCTTGTCACATACAAATGATACTGCTTGCCAAGTATTTTAGAACAGTGTACCTTCCAAAGTTACTCCTAGATGAAACAAAGAATCCATTTTTCCTACCTGCATATGCACTAGTGCATGTATGCTTCAGTGTTGTATTATGTTGTTAGATAAATTAAAGCGGTGTAGATATATATACACACACATACAGATATAGATATAAATATTTTGATAGTATTTTCCTCTTTAGTTCAGGAGAGCACCAGCATTCATCTGTATTTTCATAGAACTCAATTACTAAGTGGAGTATTCTAATTTTAGGTCTTTACAATGCAAAAATATGCAGTAATCACAACAGTGGAGAACAACCTGAGCTTCCACTGGCAAGCATTTTAACACTTCATGTGGATATGTTTAGTATAAGGAAGCGCCTGGGATGTTTTGGGAGTGTCTTGTACAGCACGAGGAAGCTTAGTTGTCCCAGGCATTCTTGAATGTGAGGAGGAACATTCCTTTTCTTCAGTTCTATTACCTTCTTAAAATGTCTTTCACTAAGAAGTTAACAGCTTTGACCACACATCCTTCTTGGAGTAAAAAAATCATTCTGGGAGATCCATATTGGAATTTCTATGCCTGTAGTCTCAAACTACACTCTCATATAGGCCAGACTTCCTTTATCTCTTTCCCTGTATTGTCCCTGCTGTACAGTTAGGAATTAAGTTGAAAAGGCAGTAGATTACTTGACCGTGTGTTAGGGACGAAATCTGTAGATATCAAGCACTTGGCTAGTTTCACTTAAACTTTTTCATGTTCTTTAGGATTCCTAGTTGAAGTGTTGAGGTGGTGGCAGACTGTTCACAGTGTTTCCATTCCTTTAAATGAAAAAATGTTTGCACTATGAGTTATTCTGCAATATAATTAGAAATTGTATTTCCTAAAGTATAGCTCTTCAGAAAGTCTTTGTGTTCAGGAGATATTCTGAACCTGTCCAGGATATATCACCCTGAATCATGAATGTACTTTGTCCCACAGCAGAACTTGAGCTTTTGTCCTTGAATCTCAGTGACATCAAATGGTGAGTTTCCAAAAGAAAACATTAGGGATTTTTGTGATTCTTACAGTCAGTGGCAATTCTCCAAGTAAAGTGAAGGGCATGTGTTGGCCAGGAATTCTGTATCACAGTTGAGTAGCTGACATAACGTATGTTTTTAAGATCACTTTCAGTCTTGCCATATGCCACAAAATACTGCAACAACCTGACTTTCTTTGCAATTTTATTCTGCAGTGTTTTCTCTCTGAAACTTCAGATATAATGAACAACACTTTGAATTACTTTCTTAACTAGAATTAAGTTAGACTTTGACTAATTTTAAATGAAGATCATTAAATGTGAAAATTAACCTAATTCCACTTGCATCCGTCACGATGACATGTAAACGTATGAGCCAGTGTAATCTATCCAAAATTTAAAAGAGCCTGTTCTCTAGGGAGTGTGTTAAACCCATAGCATGGCCCTGAAAACTCTTTTTTTGCGTCTACATATCTGATTTAGAAAGATATGTGAAAAAACATATTCTAAGATTGTCATCTTTTATCTGTGCATCTGTTCTTGTTAAGAGGTGCTATGTAGTCCACCTGCAGGAATAACACAACGTCTCAACATTTCACAATCTCACTCGTTCCCTGATAAATACTGGACATGTTGTACCTACTGATCCATACATCCTTATGTCATTTTCAAACATCTTTTGATGTGTTAATACTTTATGATCCACAGAAAATGTTCATATGATTTTGGATTTGTTTTTTTTTTTATTCTGTTTCTTCAGTCCATTTTCTAGGGACTGCATTCTGCTACTCTTTCTTGATTTTTAGTATGAGATTTTTCCTTCCATTGAAAAGTATTATCTGCTTCCAGCCTCAAGACTTAGGCAGATATTCCATATTTCTCCATAGTATCTAATTCTGGGTATCACATAGAAGCATAATTTCTTCCTGCTCTAATGCTGCTCAACTCCTTTAGCTGGTGTGTTCCTTGCTGTGTTCTGTAAGACAGAACTTAAAGGGACTTCCTTTGTTTATAATCTCTAGACAAATATTTGAGGGATATATTTTTGAAGGTATGTACAAGGTCAGAATGTTTTTACCTTTTTTTCTTGGTATTGCATTTCTCAAAGGTTTAAATCGAGTGTTTGCTCTGTTTTCCCTTTCATATTTTACAGTTTTGTATTTCAGAAAGACATGCAGAATAAAGGTGCTGTTCTTTTTCCCTTCAGCAGTCCAGAGCTGATATTGCTGCTTAGCTGTTCATTTTCAGAAACTACTGGGCTGAAAAGGCAATAAGCAAATGGTAGCTTTCAGATAAAGGTATGTGTTGAAAGAAAAGAAATATAGGAGAGAAGGAGCACAGTTTCCTGGTTATATTTTAGCATTATAACTGCAATTACATTTTAATTCTAAATAGTCTGGAATATCTGAGTATTAAACATAATGATTAGCTGAGGCCAACAAAGGTTACACTTTTTCATGTTTTTGATCTTGTATGCTTCAGGAGGACCCTGTTCAGCTACATGATACTCATTAGCAACCATAACCTGACCTCTCTAAATAATTCTAGACTTACTGGAAACCAACTGGGTATGCCACTGGTGATTTGATGGGGCTGATGGTGGGTAATCACTATGGAAATTTGTTCATTAAATGGGCACCCTATCAGAGCAGCCTATCAAGAATTTATAAAAAGCACTATTAAAGTAACGTGATCTCTGTGGCACCGCTGTATTTGAGTGCAGAGCCTCTGTGCAGTGTAAGTGCCTACAGTGAGTTTTGCTATAAAATACCTATTGATGGGCACTGCAAACAGCCTCAGCACAGCCTTTCGCATAACCAGTTACCCTGACCTTACTGAGCTCCTGAGCAAGAAGGCTGATCTGAGCAGAGCAGGGAAGTAGGGTGGCTGAGGGGAAAGGATCTTGATGTAAGTGAAAGGTGAAAATAGTTTCTGATAGCATGAACAATGTGCACTTAAAAGATATGCCAAGGGGTACATAAAAATCCTACATAAAAATCCTACATATGTTTGTATTAGTTGTATTCCTTCAAGGGAAACTTTTTGGTTTCTTTGCATTTGCAAAAGTATTTTATTGTGATTTTAAGTTACTAGTTGTTCATTCTTCTACAAAATTGACTAGAAGGTGCATATGATATCTGTTTTAAAGTATGGTTCAGAATTACCTGCTATTCAATGCCTAAATATATATTTCACATATTTGTATGTTTATTTGTATAATAAACACATAATATTTTTCTGTTGTGTTTTTATTACATATTTTGTGAAACCTTTCAATAACAGAACAGTGATGGAAAGGGCAAAAAAGGGCTACTTGTGAGGAGGAGAGCATTAAGTCACTTATAGAAAGGTCACTTACAGGAACTGTAAGCTTTTATGAGACTTTATCATTTTGCTGACAAGGTCAACTTGATATTGATTGGCTGAGTGTTTTGTTTAGTTACTTGAGGGCCAGTTATTTGAAGAAACCTGTGTAAACATCCAGGCAATATCCTTTATACTCCTGCCCTATTTCATCATTTTGAGTTGCTTACTGTGTTGTATTTTTCCAAACAAAATATGAAATAAGGTTAAAGTATTTGATTGCCAGCGTTTAAATTCAGGTTATTGTACTATACCATCATTTGTTAAATTTAACTGAATCTCTTACTGTAGAAAAGCTTGAAGATTTGTTCTAAGTCATGTGTTTCTGATACATAAAAGCATTTTTTGATGAAAAATTTTATGAAGTATTTTTCCACTTCTTGGAAATTATTTATCACCTGCTTTCATGTCAGACCCAGGTGGCTGTGGGTTTATGAGACACTAATGCCCTAAGCAAAAATAAAGGAAGCACAAGGACTTGGTCCCTGTGTGAAAGGAAGCTGAAGTTTCCTGTGGCTTTCCCGGCTCCGGTGCTGTATCTTTAGTCCTTGTGTGAGCCTTTGGCACTACTGAGTTTTCAATGGCTGTGGTAGAATGGGGTTGGTGTGGGTAGGGAAGAGTTTTAGGCAGGTGGGCTGGGATGTGTCTGCATTACATCTCTGTCCATATCCTTCCACAAAGGGTATAAAACTTCGTACTGGGTCTTCCTGGTCTGTGCAGAGTGCACTGAAGATGATGGGGATTCCAGCCTGGTGCTGATGTGGCTTGGTGCTCAGAACTGCCATGGGAAAAGTTGAGCTGTGGCTTCACACACGTGTGCCAGGGCTTTACAGCCCTGCTGCTGCAAATGTGGGCATGTGTGGCAATGGCAGCAGTAGCATCCCTGAGCAGGTGCAGTGGGACGTTGTGATACTCAGAAGTTGGTCATATTTTTTAATCATCCTTGTTCTTATATAACAAGGAATAATAAAATTATAACTTGAAGGGCGTATTTCATTAATTTTGAATTGAAAAAATGCTCATCCTTTACATGAGAAGGCAGCACATATGAAAGTACCACAGTGAAAACGAAGACGTGGAATATGTAATTAATATTAATTGCTTACATTAAATGATTTCATCTGTCTTGCTACCTTGGTTAACATCATTAAATATAGTCCTGCTACAAACAGTCCTCACAAACTACAGACTTTGGTTATTAAACCTTGTTTTAAAAGAACACAAATAAATCTTCCTTAAGTAGTTGTTTACTGCAACTTAAGTTTTAAAGGTCTCTGTGAATCCTAATAATTTTTCATTACTTGTTGAAAAAAAAAAGATTACTTGAAACCTCCTAACCTCCCACAAAACAGATGCACAGCATCTTTTAGGGGGAGCTTCTGTGTTTTGGTTTGGGGGGGTGGTGGTATTTGGTTGTTTCAGTAATGAGCTAAATTTGTCAGATTCGTGGTTTTGCACTTTTGAAAGTAGGATGCACTGTCTGCGTCTGAGGCTGCTGGCACTTGCTGCCTTCATGGCAAAATTTATTTCTTCTCTAGTGCATCTTCTTAATAGAGGCCCTTAATTCCTCCTTGTTTTCCTCTGGCTTCTGTAGCTTTGTTTCCATTTATTCTGTCAGACAGAATATATTGGAAGGCTTTTTCCTGTCAGTAACCATTTCTACAGAGTCGTCAGTTCATCTTTTAAGCCAGCTGTGTGCTTGCAAGTCACAGTCCCTTTGCGTTCTTCTGTCGCTATTAAAGCAACTCACAGAATAAATACTGAACTTGGGTGATAATAGGCAGTCTTGGCAAATAAGAGTAAATTATTTAAGCAAATAGCTTTGGAGAAGCAAGTGTTACTTAGTAGTAACTTGTCTACAGAAGCATCTTATCACCAACTGGATAGAGTGCAATCAACCCAGAGCACAGTCCCTGTTCAGGGCTGCAGCCCCATGGCACACTGTCAGCTGCCTTTGCTCTCTGGAAGCTCCGTGGTTCATCTTTTTGGTTCTGTCTTTCTCTTGAAGAGTTTTTTATTGGCTTAGGTGCTTTCAAGCCCACTTTGTTGAGTAGGAGATATGAGGTGGGTTTTGTTTGGGTTTGTTTGGGGGGTTTTTTGGTACAAGAGCTCTTTATCCGGGTGCCGTTAGTTTCTGAGGGGCTATTCCATGTCAGGCTAAAGGGCTGGACATAACTCCTTGAGATTTAGTGTTTCAAACAAAGACATGCCTTTAACCTCTTTCTCCAGATAACCTCCTGGAACCTGGACAAAGAAAAGAAAGCCAGGCATGTACTCCACAGTGCTACTTCTGCTGTATTGGTCTCACTTCTTCCCTCCAGGGGTTCTGGATTTTGTTTTTCCATTCAGTGTTAGAAGCCGTATTCCCTCTTCACATCATGTGTAACGTTTTCCACTCCTGCTCAGGAAAGTGATTCTTTCAAAAGTATTGGGAGGGCACACAAGCAGGAGATGAAGTTTTGCTGTTCTGGCACACTGTGGCAGTACCACCAGTTGTGTCTCAAACATTCAGACAGTTTCAGACGTTGGTCCTCTCTTTAGCTCTCTTGAAAGTGCTTTTTGTGGGGTTTTTATCTTTACCGTTTGTGTGTTTTCACTTTTTATGTTTTGCTTTTGGAGATTTTGCTTTTATGCTCACAGCTGGCAGTATGTGGGGTTAAAATTCCTTGTTGCAGATGGGAAATGGGCTGATATCAAACTGAGTATTAAACTTCTTTCCGTCTACTGCTGACCTTAAAATTATTTAGAAGCTGTGAGAAATTGCTTTCTAATTAAGCAAAATCCCTTTGAACTTCCATGCGGGTTTTTTTGTCTTCTAGCAATAATGTTTACAGGCACCTTTTTTTGTTACATTTGTTTTTCTAGGTTAATAATATCTGCTAATCTAAAAGGAAAACAACAAAAATGACTAAACCAAACAGAGCTCCCTGTTTGTGAGCCATGCTGCTGTAAAAGCTGTGCCACAATCCCTGTTATTTCATCCCAGAGTTTGTCTTAAAACTGGTGATGGAAACAGCTTAATGAAGGCAAAGATACAGGACAAGTGCACCAGTCGCACATGCAGCTGCAGTGCGCTTGATTTTAAGGATACTGGATTTATCGTCATTATACAAATACATACACGAAACTCAGGCTGCAGTTTGGAAGCTTCCACTGAGGGTTTGTATAGCCCCCGTTGTGGGCAGGAGTTCAGATGGGAGATGGAGGGGAAGAAAAGGGGTTGAACTGCAGGGTAGAAGCTTCTTCCTGTTGAAATGTCCTCAAAATCGAAAAGAAAATGTCCTTTTCTGAAGCATTGCATGCTCTTCTAGAGTAGCAGTGTGGTATATTTTTATTTTTTAAAAGTTTGGTGCTTTTCTAATGTCTGAAGTCTCTTATTCTTGAGTAGATCTAATGTAATTTACAGGAGAATACTTAAAAAGAGTGAACTTTCTGCTTTCTAGGCTTCATATTTTAAAAGACATAAAATGTTATTTTCTCTTGAGAGGAATATGCATCCCTTTAGAGAAATAGTAACTGTTCCATCTTAACTTTGATACCAAATATAAGTTGTTGTGACATATTTTATACATGAGATACAGTTATTGCTTGGTCTGATAGGACAGTGCGTAAGATTTGATTTTAATTTTTTCCTTCAAGTAGCTGTTATTTTAATTCTATTTTTAAAAAACCAAAACAGTAAAATATGACATGTTCAGTTTCTTTCCTGTATTATAGTGATGTTAATGGAATTAAATTGGTTTATATAAATAAAAAATAAAATTGGATCTTTGTGACCTAAAAGCGTATATTAAGTCTGAAATTAATTATTGTTGTTGTTTTTTTTCCAGGACTGTTTCCTTAAGGCATTCCAGTTGCTTGTTTTCATGACTTTGAGTCTGTTTAATCCGAGATGGAGCAGATGGACTGCAAACCCTACCAGCCACTGTCAAAAGTGAAACATGAAGTGGATCTAACTTACACAAGTTCTTCAGATGAAAGTGAAGATGGTGGAAAGCAAAGGCAATCTTATGACTCAAGAGAAACTCTGAATGAATACAGCCAAGAGCTGAGACTTAACTATAACAGTCATAGCAGAAAAAGAAAAGCCATTGACCAGTCCACTCAAGGTAAATAATTTATCTACTAATTATGATTATTACTTCCTGATTGCACACTATGAAACAATATCAGGAGTTCAGCAAACATTTTGTTCTCAAAGGCTTATAGCATCAACCTGCTTTTTATGTAGTTTTAATCATACTGTAGTATCAGAAATTAAGGATTTTTTTTTTTTTTTGAGAAAAAGCGCTTTTTTGGCAGGATGAACTGACTTGTATTCTGGAAATCATCATATGCTAGCTCTAGACAAATATTTTCTTTAGTAGGAGCTACTCTTCTTACTAATGTTGACTGATTAATTATTTACTACCTTTGCATATGTTGGGTGCATTTTGCTATAAAATCAACATTGAGGCTGCAGGCTATCTCTGCGTGTGCTTACAAAGCCTGTGAATTAATTCAAATACAACTATTCTCTTAACATTTCTAATCATATAAATAATCAAGTAATTTAAAAACTGAAGTTAATCAGCGTATTGTAAGTAAAAAAACCCAAGAGTTAAGTTTCTATTTTAGCCTTTTGCATGATGAGGACAAATATTTGAACAGTGATGATAGTTGAACTAAGGTTAGCTACTGTTTGATTAGAGTCAGAAGTTGAAAAGACTGAAGAAATGGAAGGAATGAGCAGAATTTACTGCAGCATTTCCTGACAGACTCTGTAAACCCACGTGCTGCTTTTGTACACAATGAACAGAGAAGGGGCTTATCTGCTGCCTTCAGCTCTGTCACCGGTGCAGGCAGGATGGTGGGATGGGGAGAGTATTTGTAGGAATCGGAGTGTGTCAGAAGCAATGAGAGTCCTGTCCCCTTAAAGGTAACAGCAGCAGGGTTCTGGGGCCAGTCACTCCCTGCTCTTCAAGAAAGTGGCTAAATTACATTAATATGTGGGCAGTAGTTCTCAGCCAAAACTTATGGCACTTATTTAAAAACAAACAAACAAACCCCAAATCCTCAAACAAGCCACATCACACACACACCCTGCCCCCAAAGCCCTCACTGCTTACCCAGAAAAGCCTTCTCCAGTTTTCTGAATATAAAAATAATTTTATTTTTCTACAAGGAAATGAAAAATAGGCTTTTTGAAGATGGAAAATTTGTCTTCTCTGTGATGTGTAAATTAATGTCAAATTTGGAACAGCTGTGTTACACAGCTATTGCAGTGGGGTTTTTTTTACTGCAGCTATTCTGACTCAAGTTATGCCCATAATACTGGTGTTGTCTGAAAGTACCTATAATTCATGGGATTAATAATACTTGGCTGCCTCAAGCTATGTGCATATATTCCCTCCAAAGAGTTACAAAACTGCTATTTTTGGGAAGAAAAAGTCATGAACATAGATTTCAACAGAGGATTGTTTAGAAAACAGATTTGTTTGTTGTTTGTGACTTTATCTTGAACGTGCTGTGAGAGTTTAATTAACTGAGATATGGCTGTATCGTTGTACCTGGGGATGGTGTAAATGTTCTTGTAGATCTCCTTAGAGCAACTCCCTCGTTGTTTTTACCTGTGGCTGTGAAAGCAAAACCTCAGCATGGACCTGGGCCTTGAAGAATGCCGAGTCTGCAGTGCTTTGCTGTTAGGGATATTCCTGTCAGCTGCAGCATCACTGGCTTGGGCACATCTAAAAGGGTGTCAATCACTGCTGTAGGCACAAGAAACCAGCCTCTGTGTCATGTTGAATTTATTCTTCCAGAACATTGCCTTTGAAGGCAATCACATTAATAATTTTGGAGAAATGGCCAAATTAGTGTGCATTTCTGTAAGTTGTCAGGCATTAACTTAGCTCAGTTATTCAGGACTGACCTGTAAGGAATCAGTTATGTGCATGTGCAGACCAGCAAGTATTTTACACTCATGTTGTATGGTGATTTTATTGAAATTATATGCCCCAAGGTTTTTCCATTCAAATTAATTTTTATGAGATACTGTATGATTTTTCGGATCTTTTATTTTTCAAACATTGGTATTTTTCTTTTTGGACAAAAGACAGTCTTTTACTGCTTCAAACTGCAGGATGAGGTTTGATGTCCATGTTTGTAGAAAAATTACTTAAGCTTCTAAGAGTAGTTTGCCAATATGCAGTGAAGCTCTTAAATACTTCCTTACGTCTAGGCACCTTCTTTCCTGAATTGTGTAGGCCAGTATATTATTATTTAATATTGTGTTATGTCGCTGTTGAGACGGGTCGCAACACATATACACACTGACAACTTCAGGGAAAGAGCTCATCTTTAATACCACACAGCGTCTTTTATAGTTTCTTAGCTGTTTACATGGTTTTAAAGCACAACAAGCTTAATTCAGCCAATCACCACACACCACTGGGTGAACACACAATAATCACACAGCGTGTTTTTCTACCTCTAATTCAGCCATGCCTCTTTCCCACAGTCCTTCTCTAGCAGAAGTAACAGGCCTGAGCCATGATTTTACAAAGGCAACAAGGCCTTAATTTTATAAGGTTTTACCTGTATGCGACAGTGTTATTCACCTCAAAACTTTTTTTAAATGCTATTCATGTGCACTGATTTGTAAAGATTAAGTTGAACTTGTACTAGAAATCACAATTTTCTTTTGTCTTGTATAACAAATTCAGTTTCGAATAACTCATGTAGTAATTGCACTGTTAAGTATATCCATTTGGCTTCCCAGGAATTCATCCTGACATCTTTCTAGTCATTAAATCATGCTTTTTCTCTGCCACAAATTAAACCTAAATGTTTGGCCTGACAAGCAGCACGGATTTGAACTACAAAACTGGTGGCATTCAAAATTCAAAGAGCAAAAAAGTTTGTAAAGCTGTGTGTGAAATTTCAGACTTCAGGCAGATTTGATTCCAGTTCTAGTGCAATCATTCTATTCCAAAAGAATTCCAGGTTTCACAGTGTGGGACCTGGCAATTCTTGGTGGTTCTTGGTAGTTGCTCAGTCAACACCAGGAAAAATCAGGTTCAGGTTTGAACTATGAATCCACAGAACTGTAAATGGATCTTTTTTTTAACCCATTCTTTTCTAAAATGCCTCATCAGAATCTTCAACAAGGTTTTTCTTCATGTTTGGCACATCTTCGTAATGTAAAAGAAAAGAGAAACAAATTAAGAAAGCAAACCACAACCCCCACAGCACACCCTTTTCAAAGGAGACTTGTTTCTGTAAGGAGTGCTGTCTCATGCTAGTGATGGAGGCTTGCATAAAATAATTCTACCTATAAAGGCTGCTGGGACATCAAAAGTTGTATCCCCAATTAGTGCCATAATGCTCTTCTTTAGTGGCATAATACTGTCTCTAGCTACAGCTGACATAGTACCCTGTGTGTGGTGAATTAACAGGGTGCACAGTGAGGATAATACCCATGAACTTCATCCTGGAAAGGTGTGAGAATGGATGAGAAACAGACACACAGTAACAGTCCTGCATGGAGTGATAATGATGACTGTGAGATGGCATTCCAAGGAGCTCTAATAATGGAATGTGAGAAGAAATTATGTCAGAATAAAATCATTAGTACAGAGAAACAAGTGTAGGGGTGTGAGTGCTGATCTAGTTAGTTTTGTGAGAAGAATCAGCAGTTCAGATGTTTATGGAAATTGGAAGAATTTGTATTGGCTACTTAAGCAAGGTAGGTTATATAAATTAGACTGGGCAGCCATCTGAATTTAGTAAATAGCTTCAGAGTAAAATGTGATTTATTGCACAAAATACTGATATATCTCAGCCATTTCTGTGAAGATTTTTGTTATGAACAGTTTTTCTATTTCATTTTTAGTGTCAATACTGAGGAATTATTTTTATGACAAGTTTCAATAGAAATCTGAGATTATGTAAAATCATAATGCATGGGTATTATATGTTTACACATATGGACAATCTGTATTAAACCAGAACTTGACATGACATGAGCTTAAAGGAAGCATTTCAAGAGTTCACCCTGCAGGACTGAATAGCGCTGTTAGTGTTTTGCAAAATGTTTTTTGTGTCAGAGTTTGAAAGGCCATGTGATCATATAAATAGCAAACATTGAAAACAGTATCCAAATACAGAATACTTAATTGTATCGGTATTTCTTACTCCTTAAGATTCTGAATTTGTATCTCCAATGTTACACTTCAAAGATATTAATTAGTTGGTTTTGTGGGTCCTACAGGAAAAAATATCAAAGGAAATAAAACAAAGAAGTACAGAATTGATCAACTGATTAAGCAATTTTTTACATGCTGTTCTTCAGGTTTAATACTGCTGCCCATTATATAGAGTCCAGTGCCAGCTGAATTCTGTGTCTGGTGTTACTTGCAGCTATCTGACAATTCGAGATTTAACGAATAACACCACAGACTGTTTCAAGCCCAACTAAATTTTACTGGCCTAACAACTCAATGTGACCAGGTACAAAAATCTCCTGATAAAGCATCACTGACTCCTGAAGAGTCAGTGCTAAACACATAATGTGTATATCTGAAAATGCATTCTCTTAGTCACTGGAAGGTTCAGAATCCCACTTGTCTGAAGAGGTTTAAGTCTGCAATATCTCATCCTGGCAAGATCATCTTACAAAGTAAATTCCTGGCAGACCTAATATCATATAGTTTGGAGATACTGGCCAACAGAGTAAATTAATTCTTGGAAGAATTGGTAAACATACTGTTTTGTCCTTGAAAGAGATGGAGTAGAATTGGCAGAAGTTGTCAGAAATGTTGCTCTTGCTAGGAAAATCATTGATGGACCTGGCTGTGAGGAGAAAAAGTTCTCATAGATGCACCATACATAGATTGCATCTCAAGCTTATTTGTGGCATGTTTACATAATTAGAACTGTTTTCTCCCACAGTTTTCTCTGTTTCCGCCAAAGCAAATATGAAAGGAGCTGTACTCTACAAATACTGGCAGTACAGAAAAGCTTTCTGCCTTCTAGGTTAATTATAGATTTGTAAGAAAACACAAGTTTAGAGGAAAGAATTTCTGACAGGGTAATCATCTGGGATCAAGTCATTGGCATGATGAAGTTTATTGATTGTTAACAATATGAGCATATGGCAGTAAATTTCTGACTAGACAAACGTTCATTTTCTGGCAAGATAAATGTATTGAACTGCATTATGGGAAAGGCCAAATGGAGTTATTCCTCACAGGAGAATCCAACAGCAAATAATTTCTGGTAAATCCATGTGAGAAAATCAGCACTGCTAGTATTGTAGGAAATGACGGAGTGCCTCACAAAGAATTGGCCTATTCTGCTTTTAGCCCATTAAGAAGTAAGAAAAACCTTTTTGTGGACAAAAGCTCCAGACTGGTGACATAATTAATGTTTTCTAAAAAGCGCATATAAAATTATCTTCAGGAGCAACAGGTAAACAGATCCAGCTAAATGTTCAAAGTCTTCCTCAAATGAACTCTGTTGCCTTCGCAGAGAGGCCTGGGTCACAGTGTGAGAAAGCTCAGCAGCCCAAGGCTGCTTCTGTCTCATGCTTTCTTTTTTAGCTTTCTACTGTTGCCATCCGATTCCTGTTTCTGCCCTCTGATACAACCCAGCAATAGTGAGGATACAGAGGCAATAGAAATGTTTCAGTGCTGAAAAGCACTTTCATTTCCTAGAAGGGAAAAACTACTTGTGAGGTTCAGGAATAGGAGGTCTGGTTTGCTGTGCATTAAAGTTCAGCAATTTTCAGCTTACTAGGAAGGAAGATTTAAACATGTGTAACTCTTAACATCATATGGCCAGTCAAAACCAGTTCTACTGATCGTTCTAGACATAAATGAAAGGAATGCTGACAAGCACTGGTAGGAAATTGTCCTGTCAGGAAAATGTCATGGTGGTGTTTTGTCATCTGTGAAGCAGCAAAAACTTTTTACATAATAACCATATTCCACTCGGATTCCAGAATTATGTAAATCCATTCAGGACAGAAGATCTGCTTTGTACCAGGGCCATGGAGAGTTGAATTTGGGCTGTATGTAGTATGTGCTTTTAGTTACAATTACCTTATTTTTAAATGATGTGTAAAGGTAAAAAAGCCTTTATTAGATTCTCCCCTTAATCTGTTATGTATAACACTAGAATAATAATCTAACAAACCACAGGTTTGTGGTCTTGTGAGCTCTCCCAGAGGAAACCAGTGCCAGTAGAGTGATTTTTCATTGTTTTAATGGAGATTTGGAGCACTTACCTGGATGAATTTAGGACTCTATGCTCATAAACTTCCACAAAGAGCAGTTAGTGAAGGGGAAAATTATATTGGGGGGAACCCCATGTCTCTTGTTATTAAGAAAGTAGAGCTCCAATACTATCAGTGGTCACCTGGTGGCCAGTGGAACAGGGTATGACAGTTCGCTATCGCTCCACCTGCCAGTTACATGTTTGGGAGCCATTTAGCACTCATGTGATAAAGACTATCAGAATAAAATATATTACAATGGCTATTTATTGACATGTAAACAGCACATGGTAAAATGCATTTTTTATGTTTGTAGCTGGAAGGGAGATCATTAGTTTTGAGAAGGACAGGAAAAAGAATGTCAAAAGAAAAAAAAATATGCTCTTAAGCGACCCTCTGCTCTGCAGCCTTTTAGAAATATGGTAGTTTAGAACTCTTCAGCTGGGTGGTTACTTCTCTTGTTCCCTGTGTTTTCTTTATGATGAGATTTGTTGGTTAATGAAGGAAGGGATTTTTTTTTTAACCTTTAAGCTGCATCATTTGTTCAGAGCTGTGCCTTGAGCTGTTGTGGAAGGTAATTGTAGGACAGTGGAATGAAGCATTCCTGAGTACTGTAAGAGGAATTTAAGAACAGGCTGATTGCAAAAGAAACCAATTATTTTTGCAAGCACTTCACTTGAAATTCTATGATTTAAGGAAGAAATTTTTTTGAAAAAGAGAACTTTTGGTAACATGCTACTACTAGATAGCATTAGTATAAAAACAGTTGAAGTATTTTGTATTATTAGGATCTTCTTTCTCTTTTTTTTTTTTTTTACAAATGCCAGATGCTTAGACTTTTAATGTTGTTTATTTGTTTTACTAATTTTAGAAAATCTTCTGAGAACTTAAGCATGTTCTGTACCTGTGTGCTTTAGTGCAGAGACTTGAAGCATAATGAAGTGACGTCTGTGTGAGGGTACACAGTTTATCCCTTGTACTGTCTCCTGAAAGGGACTCAGCTCAGCAGAGGGTGATTTAAAGGTCCTTCAGATTTCTGGGCTGTGGACTAGCGGAAGGAAATGACAGCTAATAAGCTCCGTCTCCTGCTGCTGTATGTTACACCATCTGCTCTGAGTGTTTATGGGCTTTATGTTGTCCAAAAAAAATTACATACAAGGCAAAGTAAAAGACTCCACACTCCTAAAGCTTTAGTGCATTGTCTCTTCCTATATTCCTTTGCACAAATGGGGATTCCTGGTGCGCTGTGCTTTGTTTGGCTGGCTGTGTTCTAATCACGGCGGTGTTACCATCTCCCAGAGAAAAACAGTGCCATGAGCAGTTCCCTGTGGCTTCCTGGACTGCAGCCTTCTGCTCTGTGGGGAGCACCTGCAAACTCTAAGGAAAGGAAGGTTCAGACCCCCTCCAGATATTCTTTCTTGATTTGCCAAGTAATTGGAAATTTCTCTCCCTGGAATAACTGGGGTGAGAAAACTGTATGTTTGTGCCTTCATTTGAAATCTCATGGGGGTAATACTTTTCCTTCACTTCATCAAATCAAAATACGTGAGCAAACTGAATGTGCAGAGACACTTTTCTCCCCATGGGGCTGAAGTGGGTGCTCCCTTCCTAGACCACAAATGTGTTACAAAAGCTTGTAACCTGCTGTCACCATTCCTGTAATGCTGCTTCCAATCCTGTCTCAGCTGCCATCATCTCAGTGAAAAAAAATGCCTCATATGATCAAAAATAGTTTCGTTCTCATAAGTAATTCTTCTGATTTAAAAAGTGAATAGCCAAAAGAGGGGGAAAAGTGAGAAAAAAAACCTACAGAGAGAGGAAATAAACTAGCGAAGGATCAGAGTGCATTTCCAATCCGCTGCTAACAAGTCTCATCTAAAGTATAAAAAAAAGCATTCTCCAAATGTTACACAAGCTTAACAATCCATTTGTCAGTGCACAGATACAAGCTATGCTAACTTCCATTCTCTTCTCTGAATCACCAGTTTTCTGTGATGTCAAATGCCAGAAATCATAGAAGTAAAAATCAGAAGGGCACAGTAACATAGCCAGTGTAACAGAAACCAAGGTATTTGTGGAGGACTCACCCGTGGAAGTGTTCAAGGCCAGGTTAGATGGGGCCCTAAGCCACCTGATGTAGTGTGTGCCATCCCAGCCCGTGGCAGGGGGATTGGAACTATAAGATCTTAAAGGTCCCTTCCAGCCCAAACCATTCTATGATTCTATGAGACATAGCAACCTTTACAGTAACCTGTGCCAAATACTAATGTAATATCTACAGGAGAGGCCTAAACTTTTGAGTTAATGTTTTGGAATTCTGTTCGTCAAAACCTGGAATTGTATCTTGCTATATTAATAGAACCTCTTCCAATACATTTAAGAGTGTCTAAGAAGATGTCAAGAGTTAAACCAAGATAGGAACAAGCATCAAGGCAGAGTGAGGAAGTGGGTGTCAGAGCAGGGGAAGGAGCACAAGGCTCTGCCCCTGCCCTACAGGGTGATTTAATGTACATGCTCTTGCTATGTCTTTCATATCACTCTGAAACAAAGAAGAGCTGTCATTTTCTGAAACTAGAAATGTGGTTTGCTTATCTTCATTTGTAGAGCAGATGCTGAAACAAAATAGCATTTCTTCTCAGGGTTTCTCATTTATGTATCTGTCAGAAGGTTTTGTACGTCTCAAAATAAAGAACTGTCAAGAAGTAGCTCAGTGAGTCGGTGACATTGCTGCGTATCTGGATAAACAGTAGGATGGGTGTACCATAACCAGTATAGAGCTTGAATTAGTTTTTCTTTTGAGAGTGAGGCTCAGATACTTCTGAACTTAGATCTTTATGTGAAATAAATTGTGAATGTGATTTAAAATCTAAGGTTCCCTTTTCAAAGTTTTAGTTTTATTGGAAGCTGTTTAAAATCAGTTTCCTGCTGACTGTCACCCTTTAGGAAGGCTTTGCAACTGGATGAAGTATCTTTAGCTCAGATGGCTAAAACATCATGGAAGGAATAAGGTAATGTTTAACACCAGCAGAACAATTCTTTCACTGTCCCCACCCCCCGCCCAAGCACCAGTTATATAACAAAACATGTGAATACTGAGTAATGTTGATACAGTCACTTCCAGCTGTAACCCCAGGAAAAACAGTCTGAGGACCTAGGAAAGTCACGTACCAAAATATAAACAGTTGCTGTGAAAGTCACCAAGAGAATATTAGGAAGCCAGCAAATTCAAATTATAATATTACCACTGTGACTAATTAGATGTAAATGATAAGTTTTGTAAAAACCTTTTGCTTTATTCAGTACTAATGTCCTGGAATTGATGACCATTACAGAAGCTGCATCTGTAAGGAAGAACATTAGCAACTGGACTGTCAAAATACTGTACTCAGAAACTGGCTGTTACAGAAATCCTCGTCTTTCTCCCTCATAACTGAAAGCAGTAGAATCTGGCAAGCTGGATTCAGCGTTGCCACTGACTTAATCGATGTGAGGTGCTTAGCTCCATGCTTGATTTTTGAAGTGCCAAGGAAAGCCCAATCCTGTGAGCCAGGACTGTTCCCTTTGCTTTACAGACAATGGAGAGCTGTCAGGGAAACTGTTATTAGTTCCAGGGTTCAGCATCAGACTATGCTGCCCATGACCTCTGGAAGTGAGATGAGTCCCAGACTGAAGTGCTGAAAACACCCCTCCTGCACACCTGGGAAGGGGGAGGAATCTGGACCTCCTGCTGTTGGCACTTTCTGAGCACAGAAATGTAGTGTGGACTGTGTTGATCTTCCCTTGCAAAGAAACTAAATAACAAAATTAGTTACTCTGTTCAGGTAGAGACAGGATGTATTTTTAAAACTTGTGACTAATGCTTTCCTTCCATTATTTCTGTTAGAGTTTTCATATTTGTTGCTACCAGTATTTGTTACTACCACTGTTGTTACTAGATGTATCTGTAGTATTGACATAGTACAAGTTCTACCTGCATTACTTTAAGGTACAATCTTGTACCTTACACTGTTCAGTCCAGAAAAAAACCCAGAAAATGTTTTGTGAGATTTTTTTTGTATATACAGAGATGCACAACATTAAAGGAAAGGCAGAAATCAGAAGTGTGTGTGCACATGCTCATGAACGTTGAACAAATTTGGGGTTGTTCTTTGTTATTGGAGTCAATTACTAATAGTTTAAATAGATAAGTATTAGAAATGTTGACTAACAGTTGCCCCCGAGGTATTCACCTCTGCTGCTTGCAAAATGTGTTGGTAATTTCCTCTTGCTGATGTTCCTTTCCTCATTTTGTACTTGTGATGCCTTTTCCTGGTCTTAAAATTAAGAGAGCTGAACACAGTTAAGAGGGGAAAAGGGTTTTTACCTTGGTATTTATTTAAGGATCCTCAGGTGCGCGAAAACGCACATCGAAATGCACCCCGAAATGCCCACCAGAAAAATGCCCCCCNAGAATGTGTTCTGGAGAGGCCCTCGGGGTCTGGGGTTTCCAGAATGTTTGGTCTCTTGGCTTATCGGGATACTGGGTCTAAGAAAAGTTATGAAACTTAAAGAATTATAACTATGTGGGCTAAAAGCACTAAGAATATATAAAAGCTATAAAAGAGTGTATAAAACGGTATAAAAGAAAAAGCAAAAAATCATCATGGCATCACTTGGGGACAGATGATGAAAATGATGTCTTTTACTTTCTCTGGAAGGAAATACAGAATTCTTGAAGACAAGGGCATCATATGAAAAAATCCTTGCATTTCAACTGAGAAAGGAAAAAGGAAAATAACTGCCTGTTCTTACTGGATAAATCTGAAGAATTTTCTTAGATATTTTGGGATTTTTTAATTGATATTAGAAATTAATTTCCTAATTATTCAATTTCCTAATAAACTAACTAATCCATTAATTTTTATAGGTTTGTGGTTTTAGTCATAGGAGAAACTGTCTGACATGCTGTTTTGTATTTTGCTGTGGTCTTTGGATTAAGACTTTCTTTTCTGTAGAATTTTGCTGTGAAAATACAGGACAAAATTAATTTTGTATGTCTGTTTATAGATTAAAATATGAAAAACCATGTGCCTGGTTTTAATACTAGCTCTATATGAAAATACTCCTTTGCCTTCACTAGTCATGCTACTGTAAATCACAGAATAATATTCTTTAACAAATGAGTACATTACAAATTATGTATTGTAGCATGTGTCAGTACATAACCTTGAGTAGTGTTTTGTCGGAAGTGTGTAATTAGTGGCCTTGGAAAGGAAATACTTGTAGGGTTTATTTCGTTGGTTTGGTTTGCATACAGGTTCTCAAAGGATTAACTGAGCTGTTGATTCTAGGGATGTGATTCTTCCTGGTAATAGTGAGAATTATGCTTGTAGGAGTGAGTTTAAGCTGATACTGTAGCAGCAGTTACTTAAAAGTTTGCAGTTAATTGTTGAATTTCTTGATCTGTAGAGTTTCAGTGTTCAGGGATGGATGCTAATAGTTTATTTTTATCGTATGCTTAGGAAACTAATCTTCTTTCAGACAATTAAAAGAAAAAGCCTTACTTTCTAAATCATTTGTCCATCTTTATGTCCTAGCTGCTAGATCAGACTATTGAAGATTCCACTGGTACATGTTTTTAAGGAATCTCTCAGCTCCTCCTCATACTTTTACTATTTCACTGGTAGCATTTGAGGACTTCTGGCACACATTTTCTTTGGAGTTTTTTGGGATTTGGGTTGGCTGGTTGGTTGGTTTGTTTTCCCCTAGTCCGATAACATCTATTAAAAAAAGAAGAAAAAAATTAAAAATTAATTTCACAAATAAAGTGGAACTGTCCTACTTCAGTCCCACTGTGGTGGCTGTTGTGCTTTTGGGGCAGTTGCCAGGTGTTCAGCTGGCTGGAGGCTTGTGCCACTCACGAAGAGGTTGGCAGAGACAGACTGTACCTTTAGAGATGATTGCCTCTGAAAAACTTTATTACTCTTAAGAAGAAAGGTGTTCTCTGACAGATATTGGAGTTGTGGAGAAAAGGAAGGGCTGGCATTGGGTACCTCAGTGCTATTTACTGCTTGCAGAAATAATAGCAGTGATGTATTTCTTGGAGTAGGGTTGGGCATACATTCAGGAATAAAAAAGCTATTTAGCTAATTTTCAGCTTGTGTTTACAAAGTATCACAGGGGATAGCTCTGCCTGCTGCAGGCTGCGACTCCTGTTCCTAAATTCCTGGCACCCATCTGTGTGTCATACAGCTGCACTAGACCTTGGTGCACAGTGAGCTGTGTCAGCTTTGACCAACTTCTCCCTAACATTATTCCAACTCTCCAGTGAAATATTATGCAGCCTTGAATTCACCCATGTGATGAATATTCATTTCACAGGTAATTATCGTCATCCCCGAACAGCTCCACTCACACAAACCAAACTTCTCACGCAACCCACCATTGCTGTCATTGTTTTGGCAGCACAGAGCTTATGATTCCTCATGCTTTAATAATGCTCCATCATCTGTGAGATCAGATTTGGGTCAAATGACCATCATATCGGTTAGAAAACTCTTCCTTTGTACAATGCTTTAGGAAAATCAAGAGGCACCTGCTGCTCGTCTTTGCGTGTACTGCCCTAAATCCCTCACCTGAGCTGACAGCACAGTGGCCACAAACAAGGAGCTTGTTTGCTGTAACTTGGTGCTCAAATTTAGATACCTAATGTCATCAAGTGAGTGTTCAGATATTATATTTCAGTATTTTCAAGTTTTTCTCCAAGATTGTAGTTAGTAAAAGAAATCTCAGTCCTTAAATTGGATGTAGTAATGGCTTTATCTCAACTGTCAACTGAGTGAAATAATGTTGCTAGCAAGTACCTATATTTCAGTTTAATTTTATGATCTTTCTGGAAGAATTATATGCATAAAGTATATTTTAATGGCCAGTAAGTTCTCCTAAAGGATAAAAAATAAATACTGTTTTCTTTCGATTCTCTAAGTGTTATTGTTATTATTAAAATGAATAGAAGTGCTAAATAGCTACAATTATAGTGGTAAGAGATCAGTGTCTGAACTGGTTAGCGTTCAGTAGCAGATTGTTTGCAAATGAGGCGTTTACAAGCTTGATGTCTTTGACAACATTCAGCACAATTTTACAATGTTTGTATCATTATTTTTTTAAATTAGCCTCAAAACATGCTCAACAAATCTGTCCAGTATAATTTCAGCAAGTTAGTCTAAGCAAGAAGACAACTGTATTGAACAGGAAAATACTGACTTGTTACATTTTCTGGCCAGTGTCTCTTCAGTTTTTCAGTATCAGAGCATCAACAGGCTGCTTCTGTTGTTGCTGCAACTGCTGCAACAGTTGTCTGTCCCAGCATCTGTTCACTGATTCCTCATTTTGAATTGAAGAAAGGCAGGGAGATGTGGGAAGGGGACAGCAGTGAGGGGTGTACATACTCTTCTGAATGAGTATGTTGTTGACAAGATAGTTCAAATAAATACTTTTTATTAGCCTGTTAAAAATAGTTCTTTGTCCTGTGCTCACTTTCTCCGTTGCTACACGGCAGGTCACTGTTCGTCCTGCTTGGGTTCGAATTAACCTTATGTTCAGACCCCCTGATTTCAAGCCCATCCTTCCCTCCTTCTCCCTCCGCTGGGAGTTCCAGTACTGAAAAATGTCTGCTCCTAATTCAGTGCTCAGTTCGTGTGCTCTCTGGAATAAGACAGACTGGTTTCTCAGAGCTCTGTCTGATTAGAGTCAAGTCAGCAAGGATCTTGCTGTGTTCTTAAATATCAGTGGTGTAAGCTCCTACAACCAAACATTTCGGGGGGTTTTCACTCATAATCACTTCTGGATGTGCCTCTTGCATCCTTTGCCAGTTGTCCTGATCAGCTGTGCTGTTTATTTCCCATTTGCTCTGTCACTGCTGTGTCTAATATTGGACACAGCACGAGATGGTGCAGCTCAGGAAATGGTGAAGCAGCTGGTAGGGAAATGAGACAATACTAAATGGAGAAAATGTGAGAAAAGGCGAAATCCACATGTGACTTTTACATTCTATGGGCAACTGGTTTTTGTGAAGACTGCACTCAGCATATTTGCATTAAACAAATTTAATGGGAAAAAACAATGGAAAATGGTTTTAAGGTCTGGTTAACAGATCTGTCAGCTAGAAGAAACCTTTTTACAAAGGTTCCTATTTTTTTTAATCTGGAAAAAAAAATCCTTGCATAACAATATTTGCTTGGGATTTTTTTCTGATACATTTTTTTTCCTATAAAATACTTAAACTGAGAGAAAAATAGACAATTCTGTAGACTGTCACTAAGTATCTCTAGAATGCAGTGTTTATTACAAAGAGAATATCCTGTATATGTTAAGATTGTGAAGTTTATAGTTACATATTTTAAGTCTTTTAGTTTTGGGTTTTCTTCCCCCTCCTTGATATAGTGAGTGAATTAATATAGTGTGAGCTGGGCTTTTCAATAGAGGAAATAGTTGCTGCTGCAGTCCTTCCAGAACAGCCAACAGTAGAGCTAAAGTGTTTTTACCAAGTAAAACCAGAGGAATTGAGACACTGAATGCTCCTGTAACATTCCTGTTCTTAGATCTCCAGCATGACTGAGAATTGCTCAGGTGAAGGTAGGGCCCTCTTCCTCTCAAAACACCGGTCCCCTTGGTGTGCATTAAAGTACATGAAGGTTATCTAAACCAAATGTTTAGTGGTTTTTCCTGGTTATCTGTGTCATTAGTGTTTGAATTCTGCACAGATTCTTTTAGTAGTACATATAAATTTTGTTGAACATGGTTGAATACACAATTGCTCTTATTTTTGGTTGAATCTGGTATTTCCTCTGCAATCTCTGTTTTCAGTGCTTTCTCCCTTATGTGTCCCTTTTCTGATCATGGCTTAATTACATTTTAAGTGCCTTCTGTGTTACTGTCTCCACTGCCTCAATTAGTTCACCTCCAACTGTGTGAATTTTTTAATAACGAGGCACAAAGTATTTCTGGCAATACAGAATGTGAGCTCTGCTTGTCAGCCTATGGCAAGCTTTCCTTCAGGGCATGGCAGAGTTTACAGAGGCACTGTAGGTTAATATGTTAGTGCCATTTGGGTTTGATTTATTTTCTTTCGGTTAATCTCAGCTGCTGTGCAGGCTCTTAACTTTGACTCTTCCTGAGCCTCGTTGATGGAGCACCTTTGCAGAACCAAGAATTATGGAGAGCTCACAGGCTCTCAGTTGCCCATGGCTGTAGAGCCCAAGGTCTGTTAGCTATGAAGGAAGTCACCAGTTTGCAGCTTCTGTTCCACAAATGAAATGTCTGAAAGGCAGATACTGGAAAACTTCAGAAGCCGTTTTTATGGGCAGCGTCTTTCAGTTTGTTAAGATCCAAACAAATTATTTCATTTTCTGATTCCCTTTTTCAGTATTTATCTAACAAAGTTGGTAACAACTTCGACCTCTCTCATGTTAGGTAGTCAGCCTCTCAATCATCTTTTACACGTTAGCAATACGTATGCATCCATTTATTTGATGATGGAGGGGATTTGGTTTTACTTGTGGATAGTCAACGCTACCTGTGATTTGCATTAGAAAGAGCAGGTGCATGCCTGCTAATTGTCAACAGTGAGAAATCACATTTCAGTATCAGTCAGTGACTTGTCATTTCCCAGGTATCAATTATACGGCTGTGTCTTTGTGAAAGATTAGAACACTAGGTGGTGAAATCTCAGGCTGGAGGTTTCAAAGTCAGAGACTAGAATAGCTGCTAAAATGAGTGTCACATGTCTAAAGAAGCGATTTAATATTTTAAAACAATTACAGCTCTCATTAAAAAAGGGCAAGGAAATTAAAGAGGTCTAGAGCAGTAAAAATTGTAGCCAAGTGCTCCTGAAGATAATGGAGTAATTGCATCATGTCCTGACTGTGTTCCAAAAGTTTGGGTAAGTTTTGAAGCCAGATCATGGGATCTCACACTTGTTTAAACTTCATGACAGTGTACAGAGGTCTTTTGATTTGGTCAGCTTCAGAATTCTCCTCACACTTAGTTTTGGTGCAGCACAGGAATGATGATTCCCGCTTTGGGAGCTCTATGTCAAATCTCAAGACAGAAAATCTTGTAGATACCAGCACCATATTGTGTGCTTAGAAACTTTATTATGCTGACAAGAGTATCTCAGATTCTCATCTTTCCTTGGTAATCATGATGGGCATATTAGGATAGTATATCTTTTAAGAAGTATTTATTTAACTTAATTAATAATGATGTTGTGTGCTAGTGATGTAAGATTACCTCAAAATTATTTTCTGGGGATACACAGCTGGAATGGTGCCACCACTTTCAGCTGTGTTTCTTTCATGCATTTTGGTGGTATAAACCCCAAAATTTTTATGTTTTGGAGTTGCTGATACAGAATGTAGTAGTCTTTATAACTTAAATAATTACCTTTAGAAATGCAGAGCAGAAGAACTAATGTCTGGAAATATCAGAAAATCTAGTAAAGGTCTTGTAAGAAAATTAGTTGAACAGTTGAAAAAAGTTACTGTGATTGTGTGAAAATACAATATGCAAACTCAATGATTTCCATTCAATGGTTTTAATATTAAACTGCAGCAGAGCTGACCTTTAATTTTGAACTGTTGTTATTGAAATTTCTTTGGTAAACCGAACAGTTGAGGAAAGGAGGGAGCAGAAGTGGTCAGAATTATGTGAAGGCAGTTAAATCTCCCATCTCCTGATCAGATGGAACATTTGATGACAAACCCCTCAAGAGATTTTGGGGGAAGAGGGGCTGTTTGACTGACAAGCTGTGTCCCAGTCGGCTGATCAAATGGAACGGACGTGCCAAGTTGTCTTCCATGTGTTCTCACTGATGTCAGATTGACAGCAGGATGTAATTGGATGTGAATGGAAGCACTGAAGAGCTTGTGCACATGCTCATGCTTTCTCCTTCTTCTTCCAAGATTAATCTGAAGGGTGAATTCGTTGGTCTAAATGTTATTTAGTGGTTCAATATAAATTTAAAAATACACTGCTTTCATAGTAGATGCTAATTTTTTAAGTTCATGCCACTTGTGTAAATTTTTACATGATCTGGAAAACAAAGAGGAAAAAGAAATGCACGTACCTGCACCCCTAATTAAAAATAAGTCAAACTGTTCAGCTGCCCCAAGTTCTATTAGGAGGCATCTTGCAGTCTGACTTGAGGTTTTTTCCAGTGGAAAAGGTGATTATGCACTAAAAAGGCGTTAGTAAATTTATGGGGAAAATGGAACATTTCAGCAGTGAAAAATCAAGTCATGGATTGGATTTTCAAAATCACAGAACAAAGCTGGATTTCCAGTTTTATTGCTGGGGCATAACCCAATGTCTCTTGAAAACCTCACCTAAGAGAGTTTTAAAATGCTTCATAGTCTGGTAGTCTGGCCAGCAGTCATTGCTCTGTAGGATTCTGCTTGTCTTCATTAAGAGCCCTGGGCACCCTGATCTAATTTGGCCCTTCTTTGAGCTGGGGATGTGTTATTGACAGCCAAAACTGGTTCCAGTTTCAGTAATTTAAAGAGGGAGAAATTATAAAATTAGGTGCAGTATTCTGCAGATGTTAGACATCCCACCAAGAATTTAATGGATAAAAATTCCAAATTTTGGCTTCATTAGACAGTCTTTTTGGCTGGATGCTTGGGAGGGGTATCAGAGGTACTTTCAGGATGGACAGCATTTGTGGGGTTTATCCCCAAGACCTGAAGAGGTTGGCTGGCAGAATGTGTGTTGTGTCTGCGTGCTGTGCCAGCAGACCTGGCGACTCTGGAAGCTTGCAGACTGGGATTTGTCAAGCTTGAATTGGACATGGAGGGTAAGAGCCTCCTGCTGGACACATCTCCCTGTGCCCCAGGGCAGGGTGTTGCTCCTGTGTTCCTTGCTTCTGGGATGGCAGCACAGTGACAGCAGCTACTGCTCCTTGTGCCCCTGTGCACAAGTGCTGTTCTGTTCTCGTTCTCGCTACACACAGGGTGTTGCTGGTGGCTCCCTGTGCATCACCCCTTCCTTTAAGGGACTTTGCTTCTAGGGGCTTGGACCTCTCTGTGATACCTGCTCCCTTGCAAATACTTCCTCCTAATTTTCAGCATTTTTAACAGTTAGTTGAAATGTGCAGAAAGGGTACTTGGTCAGTGCAGTCTTGCTGAAGCCTTTCTCTCACTTGTGCTGAAATAACTCATTTACTGATCATTCACTGAAACTGGCACAGTGGGATCAAAACCACCTTCCTCTGCTCCATCCTGTCTCCATTTGCTGTCTGCCTTCCATTCATGTCACTTCAAAGGAAGATGGCTAGTAGTACCCTTGATACTCTCTTAAGCTACTTTAAAATTATATTAGAGCTTTGTAGTTTCTGGTGGAAGTTAAGGTGTGGAGCTGAGTTACTCTGATGATTCTTTTTGAGCATTGTCTGTGATCTGAGTGCCTCAGGTCTGCTGAATATCCCATCAATAAAGGAGAAGATTTCTGGTAAATCTCTGTTGGTAGCAGCTCTCTAAAAGTCTTTCCACCATCACAAAATTATGCACTTGCCAGGTGCTTACTCTGAGACAGTCACAATGACCTAAAGCCTAAGTGCTACCCTGGCCCACTGGCTGCTTAGAATTAACTTCTGGATTTACAGCACTGGAAATTAAATTGGATTTTATACTCATGGATTTTTTGCATGTGTAGCCTTCTAAAACTAAGTCAGTGAAATTTATAGATACCTGCTTTGCACATCTTTTATTTAAAAGAAACTTTGGTTCTCATGTATCTAAAGTTATTGGTTCAACTAGAATTTTAAAAGAGAAGAAATTTCAATATTTTGAGAAACAGACGGTGTATTTTAAACATGTTTCATAAACCAGAATCGAAACTGTTGATAGAAATTATTTTCATATCTTTGTCTCAAATTTTGCTAGAAAGTGATAGCTGTCATGCTTAGATGTCACAGACGTTTAAGACTGAGTTTTGAATAAAAGGGATTTTGGTTTAAATTGAACTGTATTCAGAAATTACTACCAGAAAAGCATGGCAGAGCTGAATTCAAGTTTGTACGGATGGAGCAACAATCTGAGGGTAATTTCACTTTGAAGAATGTTGGTACTCTGTTTGCACTCTAATAGTTTTTGCCAGCCTTTCTTCTGTGAAGACTTGGAAGCAAGATGCAATCACAACATTAACTTTGCCTGTTGAGAACAGTGAATGCACTGGACTAGAGGCAGCAGTGCAGTACCCCACTGTTTCACACCCCCTGCTTAATCCTGAGGAAAACTCTTTGCTCATGTGAAACTCCTTCAAAGAGAAAAGATAGTTTGATTCATAGTTCTAGTGCCCTTCATGAAATTTTTAGTTATGGCTAGCTTTAATTTTGAAAATTTAATCACAAGAAGAAAGGATTCGTTATCTATTGCTTCCCTCAAACACATATGCAAATGCCAAAACTTGTAATATAAAAATTATTTTACAGCCAGGGAACCTTTAAAATACTTAAAAGAAAATTGGAATGCTTTTCTCTTATGATAGAGGTTTTGGAAACAGAAAATATTATTTTCTTGAAAGTTCTTAACTTCTTAATAGATTCTCACATATGAGGAATGAAATTATAAGTGAATCTGTTGTAAGACAAGCTTTTCCAAACTCTATTTCAACTGAAATACTAGAAGAATTTCATTTACCCCACAAATGATATTGAGGTCCTTTCTCATCTGTGATAATTATATTTTTTACCCTTATGTCTTTAATAGGGTAGAGTTGGAGTGGTCATTATTTGAGATTAAGTTGGTTTCCTTTATCTGAAATTTAGGTTAAATGCTAATTCCTGGCATTTGCTATGGTTTTATAACTCTAAAATTCATTAAAGGAGGTATTTATAAGTACCTGCAGTAGAAATTTCTCTATAACAGAATCCTGTGAATGGAAGTATTTTACCTCATAAAGCCACACTTTGGAGTAGGAAAGGCCATAGCCAGCAATAATTCAGATGTATTTGAAGTTCAAGGGTTGGATTTCTAATCAATCTTGTATGGAGGCTGTTTCTTCCTAAATAAAAGGGAGACCTACTGCATCCACACTGTAGCTCCAAAGATGCCTTCTCTGGCATCTTGTTAGTTGAGAAACTCTTGAAAAACAAAATCTCTAACATTACAAATTTCAAGTGATCTCCAAAAAAATATTCTGCTTCTGGGGAGTGAGAAAGTTCATTTAATTTCCTATAGGACCAGGATGATTTCTGTGCAAAAATTCCTTATTTATGTTGATTTCAGTAGTAGTAAAAATAAAAATTAATATCTGAGAACTCCAGGAGAATATTTAAAAATATGTTCAGTCTATTTCTGTGCTCTTTCTTTAAGCTTGAAGCATTAGTCTGAAGAAGAGAGTAGAAAGATATTTGCCATGAGGCATGGGTTGGAACCACACTGGTACCTCTAGGGAAGGACCTGAAGAATAAAGACTTTTTCTTCCTTATAAATTTCACAAGCCAAAGAGTTTCCTGAAAGTGCAACCTCCTTTCCCAATCCCTTAGCTGCCTAACCTGCAAATTTCACTCCTTAGTGTTGTAGCAGACTCTGATTCCTCCTTTATTCCTCCTTTAATTGTTATTACTGATATTTTTAACTTTCTGTCATCCCTGCTGGTAACTGGAGGTTAATGTAAGAAAGTAAGCTACATAAATAAGGGAATGCAAAGAAAAGTTGAAATACAGTAAAAAAAATGTACAATAAAATGCATTTGCTATGTAAGTATAAAAATTCAAATGGTATTTTTATGTGGTTGTTAATTATGTGTAATATGTATATCAAATTTTATTTATTAAAATATATGCAGCTGAGAATCAGTTTTGGGCCATGGCAATAATATAATTGATGACAAACATGAAATTTCTAAAATTAATAGTGTAATGCGCTTTTAAAAATTAATTTATTTTTGGCTTCTTCATCAATGATTTTTGTACAGATGGTTACTGGAGCTTAATGTCTTTGAATTATGTTGTCCTAGGAAAGATACGGTATGTTCTCAACATGGAAGCAAGATCTTTGACTAAGTTAGAAGCGTATACACAAAAGCATTCAAAAATAAATGTAGCAGGTTGTGTTTCACGAATGTCTTTACGAAGCAGCTTAAGATCTTTGCACATTTAATTCTCAAGTCCAGAAACCAGCCAGTAAACCACAGTCCTCAGGTGAGAAATGAGAAATTTTAAGGGCCATTGAACACATGAAATTTAGGAGAGTGCTCAATAGCCCTCAAAATTTCTCATTTAGGAGGATGCATACGTATTGCTTCCAGAAATGAAGGCGAACTTTGCTTTCCCCATTTGATTTACATTTCTGCCTCTCTCCTTCCCACCCTCCCTGTGTCTCTGAGTCTCTTGCACCACGAGTAGCTGGTCTGCCTTTCTGCTTGTTTGGCAGCACATACAATGCATCTGCAGATTAAAGCACTGGAGTAAGTTCAGTGTGAAAAAATATACACCAAGTTGTGGTGTAACACTAAAATTCCAACTCATAAACAAAGGTGCATGTTTGGGATATTTTCTCCCTTGCATTCCCATTATACTCCCTCAGACACAAGCATAGAAATGACACTTTTTAGATTAATGTGTATTATTTGCCTTTCTGGAGTTCCATCACTGTTGTTCTCTTCCCCAGACTCTGCTATTTCCAGTGTTCTCAAAAACCCTCCAGTCTGAAAGAGGAGACTAGGCCAAAATAAGTATCATGGATTTAAAATTCCAGGACTGATGTTTGCTCCTTGCCTTTGAGCTACTTAGGCTCTTTTATAATTTTGTATTTGCAGAAAGAGTAATTTGTATTTTTTCATCCAGAGAATTGCTTTTGTGTGTGTTTGGGCTGGGAGCATCCTCAGAGTAAGAACCACCTCATACCAAGAATCAAGAATAAAATTAATTTGTGAATCAGTGGTGTTTAAAGACTTTTAGAATCAATACGTTGCAGTTGCTTAATTATATGATGGGATTCATAAAAGGCACCTAACAGCAAGATGTTGAGCTATTCCAGTTTATAAATAAATTATATTTTTCTGTAAGCTCTTTCTCTAGTTGAACACATAGGCCAATTACATAATTTAAATGAATATTATTTGTCATTCTGTTATTAATACAAAATAATATTTTTCCATAAGGTAATAGGAAGACTGGAAAGGAAAGTTCTTCATGCTCATCTCTGTCTATACACTAGTTTTAGGTTTCTTTTATCTTCTTTGTTTGGATAGCCTTTTCTGTATTTTTAATATTTAATTATTGATATAAATATTTATTTACACTCCCAGCTAGTTGGTAGAAATTAGCAGAATTCTTGGCAAATGGCAACAGTGAGGAGATTCCACAAGTCCTGCAAGTCCAAGTTTGCAGAATAATTAGCTTGGAGAGAGGAGCCTCCATGGTCTTTCACTTGGGTAATTTTTTTTTTTTTTTTGCCTGAGCCAGACAAAGTATAAAAGAGTTGCAGAAAGAGTAGCAGGCACACAGTTATTCCTGACCATACTACGGGCAAGGAAATAGTCCTGAAGATGCACTGGGATAAGTGTTTTATATCTGCATGAAAATCCTGACTGTAGGTTTTGAACTTTACTGGTGGCTAAATTGATGCCACGGTAAATAAATCCTTGCCGAGTTGTCTGGAGTTTTCAGTGGCTTTGTCTGCGAGCAAAGCCGGAGCTGTGTTAGAACTGCCTGGTCAGCTGCCCAATTCTCATGTCAGCTTTAAATGGCAGAGGCACCACTGCCTAGTTGGGTCAAACTTCTCTTTAACTGCTTAGCTCGGAAGATTTTTTTTTTTAGTAGCAAATTATATTTAGAAGTAGAAAGAAAGGGGGCTGTTAACTGAAATGCTGGTTTGTTTGGGTTGTTTAACAAAGCCTTCTTTCATTTTCTTGATCATTAGATATTTTATATTTCTTCATACATCACTTTCTGAAAAAATAAATTAGTATCAATGTGAGATAAAGTACTTGTTTTTTTAACAATTGTGTTACAACAGGCTCCATGAGGGTCCAGAGGTGAAAATCCTTTTATCATCTTCATAACTACCACTTTGTTTTTCCTCTGTCCACTGTTCATGCAAAAACTTGAATTTTTTATTAATGTTCTCTTTTTTCTCTTGTGAATATGTCTTTGTGGTAATACTGAATCTATCATAAATCTACTTGAACTTTATCTCCTTGTGGATGTAAGCAGTATTTTAGGTAAAAAGGTTAGATACGCAGACTAAAAGCAGCCACTTCTGCCATTGTAAAAGCTTTTCAGAAAATGCATCCCGAGGGAGTTAAAATACTGCCAAAGCTTGTATACTTAAGAAATAGACTATTAAGGCAATAGATTGTGTTAAACTTGAGTTGAACATGAGTTACAGTATAAAAAGTCACTTTCTTTCACTCCACCAAAAAAAAAAAAATAGGAATTAACATATAGACTGAAGGGTAAATTCTGTCCTTCTTGAACATGTGTAATCTAATTAGCATTTTGTGGGATTTACTGGGATGAATTTTCCCCTTGGCATATGCAAATGCAAACAGGGAGAACGTGGGCCCCAGGCTTCTGATGGCAGACATCTGCCTAGAGGGACAGCCATGTCAAGAAATGCCTGCATCCTTGCCCCCTGAGGACCTGGCATCAGCTGATGTGATTCTTGAAGTTATGGAAAGATTTTTAATTACGGGGAAGTTCCTCGGATGGTAAATATAAGCAAAGATCTCTTTTAAAGGGGAAGAAGGATCAGATGATGTTTCTTGCAATCACACCTGTTGTAAAGCAGACAAAGTTCAAATGCCGAACATTCACTATGTTCCTTACACAACTGCTTCCAAATACTTTGGCTGTTTTCTCTTGGCCATCTCCATCAGACCTCAGAGTCAGCCTCAGTGCATTTGAGAGACTTGGAGGACAGGGCTCATGAAGGTGGCACATGTCAGCTTCTCAAGGGAAGGGCTGAGACCACATCCTCCTCCTATGAACAAGAGGAAAAGATCAGGGTGGTGATTGAGCACTTGGGATCATCCTGGCATCTGTCTTGCTGCTCCAAAAGGAGCAGGAGCAGTGATGGCTGGTGCTGCTGGGATGGGCCATCCAGTGCAGTGACAACACCAGGCAGACAAGGTGGCTTTCTGTGACTCCTGCATAGGAAAGTGAGGCCATGGCCGTGCTTTTCTGTTTGCTGCCCACCTTCTTCACTTGTCCATCACAAATGAAGTTGCCATTCCCTGAGCTCAGAGCCAAGGCTACAGCCAAGACCTTCAGGAATTTTTAGATGGCAAAAGAAAAATATGTAGAGACAGATGACTTACAATTTCCTCGGGCGGTTCAATTTATATCTTAGCATTTGGTTTGTAGGTTTTGGTTGATACCTTCAAGAAAATACATGGGCTTTTTGTTATTTCAGAGTGCTTAAAATCAGAATCACTCCTCTCACTAGCTGGTAAGTGGATTAGTTTGGCAAATTAAAGCTTTAGTTAGGATGACAGTGGAAAAGAGTATTTGTCCTTAGTCTCGATCAATGACTCTTGTCTCTAATGTTTCTTTTCGAGAAATTGAAAGAATACTGTATGCATATGTGATACTGTATTTAGTCTCTCAAGATGGCATCCCAGGTCTGATGTTCAATTAGGGAGTGCAGTTCTGTAATCCTTATTTAATTAGAACTCCCTGTCATAGTCCCTGTGAGTTGCATTTGTAATTGGATTCTCACAAGTGAGAATATGCAGAGGCTACCTCAGAGGGAAGTTGCAATTTGCTGATGTGTGTTACTTACCTGCAGTTCTTCGAGAATGTTTCCTCTGCATATTCACATTATGGGTCCTGTCTACCTTCTGTTTGTCCTTGGATTTCTACTGCCCAACAGCTGCAGTATTTAGTAAGAATAACTTGTAGCACTGTACAACTCTGAAATCTCAAATGGCATGGTGTCATGAGATGGCCCTTGTACAGTCCTAGTAGTCACTGCTCTTCTAGGAAGTTCCTGTAGGCCATCAGCACTGGAGAACCCAAACCCACTGGTGTGAATATGCAAGGACAGCACTCTCAAAGAGCAAGCCAATGGTAAGTACCCTTTCTTTGTCTTCTGCCAGAAACCAAATATTTTAATTGTTATTTTGTAAGTTCCCTATTGGCAAATTGTTACACTTTCCCTATGATAAAAACATACTGAGATTAATTTAGAGCTGTTGCCTTCCTGGCAAAGCATGAGAAAGTATCTGTGTTTGCAGATGCTCACTTCAGTTGTAAATTGATGTGCAACTGTCAGTGTGTGGGTGTGTACACGTTTGAGCTGTAATACATATTTCTGTCAGACAAAAAGGCACAATTACAGTGCAGCACTATATATTTTACTATATATTCTTCTAGTTGTATTACACTTAGAGTAGATTAGATAGCAGAGTGAATCACTGACCAAAAAAAGTCTTGTAATAGTATGAACAGTGTTAATTCTCAAAACAGAGTCTCCAAAAGAAGATCAAAGTTATATCGCTTTTCACTGCTACATTTTTTTCTGAATTTTTGTTTTTTCCAGACATGGAATTTTGCGAGACTCCCCATATCCTGTGCTCTGGCTATCAAACTGATTTACACGGTGTAGCTGAGCACAGTTACCCACTGGAGGTGGGCTCGGATGTGGACACTGAGACAGAAGGTGGTGCATCCCCGGACCACGCCCTGAGGATGTGGATGAGGGGGATCAAATCGGAACACAGCTCCTGTTTGTCAAGCCGGGCAAACTCTGCATTGTCCCTCACTGACACTGACCATGAAAGGAAATCTGATGGGGAGAATGGTAATAAAGAAATGCATCTAATGTACTCAATAGTAGTAGTAATTTATTCAAAACTTTCTTTCTCTACTTCTCTTATTTTCCTTTTTTCTTTTTTTTCTCTTTTGTTTTCTTTATTTTTTCCCCTTCCTTCCTCAATCTGTACTGTATATTAGGTGAAGGGATTGTTTGCTGTGTGTATAGTATTTATAGTTTAGAAAGAAAATAAGACAAAAAAAAAGAAACACTGATTTTGTTAAAACATCATTTCTCTAGAGACTAATAACTTTCCCACATTCTTCATTTTTATGTCATGGGACATTTATCATTTGAATTTGATGAGCTATGAATAAATCTATATATGTACATTTATATCGCGTTTTGCATACAGTTGTTCCTGTGGCTTCTGGGCGTAGCTTTAAGGCTCTTCAGCCAGGTGACTTGAGAAAGACAACCTGGAGTCCTAAATGCTCTATTTACCTCTAATCTTATGCTACACCTGAAGACATGTCTTTGTCAGTAGGACAGACTGAACTGGTCTTTGTCATATCTCAGTTCTGTATTTTTCTGCATTTGGAGAGTGGGCTTGTGGGTCACATGGGTTTGGATTTTGTGAGTGTGTGTTTTTTAAATATTCATTCTCATTGAAAATTTTTTTACTCATTTGCTTTTCTTATGATTTAGTGTGTCACAGAAGGGAAAAATGTGTATTTAATTAAGTAATGTGGGGAATTAGTATTTTTTTCTCTCTGCATTAAAATTGATTAAAATCTACTCAGTTTCCTTACAGAGTATAGTAAGTAAACAAATTTATCATGCTTAAGATCAACAAGCTGAGCTGATGTTTTAGTTTCTGTGTTTAATAGCTGCATGTTATGGCAGGTCTAGATGTTATTAAATATTGACACTTCAGTGTTGACAGCGACACATTTTAGTGCCTCTGTAGTCATAAGGTGAAAGAGATTTCAGTTATGAATGACATTGCTGTACTTACATGTTTGAATTTGTCAAATATGAAGCTCGTAATTATGTCATTTCACGTGGCTGTCTGCCAGTACCAATGATAATGTCCAATATAGGCTCAAAAACATTACATTAGCTGCTTGAGGTTAAAAAAGAGATTATAGTGCACGGCTTGTTTCTAATTAAATACTCCTTTGGGGATTAAGCATTCTGCGCTATCGCATTTTGTAATCAGTTAATGTTTAGATGCCACGCCATTTCCACTGTGCAATGGCTGCCTGTCTTTCAGCTTCCTCCTTCTGTGGGATCCATCCTCTGTAAAGTGCTTGTTGCATAGGGTGTTTTGTTTGGGCTTGAGGGAGGGTGTGTGTTTGTGTGTTTTCCTAAGACACTGGGTTTTAGATGGTGGCTGAAGGAATTGAATCTGGTCTGCCCGGCATTGGTTGGCCCTTAACTATGAAGGTGGTTGAAAGGGAGTGATACATGGAAGGGAATGTGCATACTTGTGCCATTCAGACTAAAAAATACACATTTCTATTGTAAGGTGCTGGGAAGCAGATGTATTGAAAGCCGATTAAGCATATAACCACATTCTATATTTCAGTCTGGAGTGCAGTGGTGCAGCTGGGTGTTGGTGATATTTTGCTAGTTGTACATGTTGCGCTGAATAAGTAATCTTCTGTAGATGAAGATTGCTATAAGTAGTGCACCTTCATCATCTTGCACAGATGTAGCAAGAACCATGGGTTAAGTGTCATTAAGATAGGGACACATAATCCTTGTGCCTCACCACCAAAAAATGGAGTGGTTTCTTCTAAAGGTTTGTCTCTGATAATGATTTTAATCAATTCAAACTGGTGTGGACAGAGTAGTCTTTTTGCATGTGGCTTTAATATTTCATTCCTTATAAGCCTTGTAAAAATTTTTTAATCAGGGAGATTCATGTTTGAGGTGCTTGGGTATTGATTTTAACTAAATTGTTGGGAATGGAAAGCAAGGACAAGAGCAAGTTGGAAGAGAGAGAACCTGAGAGCACAAGTTCACTTGAACTCTTTAGATGTCTCCAGGCAGGGCCAAATAAACAAGTATCAGTGCTTCCTGTGGTGTTGTATCATTATAATAATTACAGTCTTGAAAGTGAGTGTCTGAGTAAATTTGAACACCATGGTTCAAGCTATATTCATTTATATTATCTGTTATTTCACAGGTAAGTTCATAGCCAAGATTCCTTATCCAGAGCAGTGTGTTTTTCAGCTGGGTTGGCACTCTGCAACAAAGCACTCTTTGAATACAGGAGTTCATAAATCTCTGTTTAAATTATGTCAAAGATGGCACATCTTCGTGTTTCAATGCAGTCCTGTGTCCCAGGGGCTTTATCAGAGAGCCACAAGTGTTGCATTTATCCTTGTCAATTCCTGCCATGGAAATGTATTTTTTTTTTGTGCCAGCCAGTAACTTCTCTGGTGTGAAAATGGGAGAGTGTGTAAGATCTGTTGCTGAGAGTACATGAAATATTAGTTTCCATGATACTTTTTAATTGCTGTAAAAATATGTAGCAATTCTGGATTTCAAGGGATTGACCAAATTGTATGTGAATGCAGCTATTTGTAACTGGAGTAAAATTAATGAGAAAGGTGCAGTTGTTGCATGGTTTAAGGAAAAAATTATTATTGTCAATATTTTGAAAGAGTCAGTAGGGTTTCGGATTTGGGTTTATTTTTTTTCTTCCTCTATGAGCACCATTTTTGCTACAAATGCAGAACAGCTCTTCTTGTGGTGACACTGGGACGATTAAGTGTAGTAGACATGCTTTCAAGGCAGTTTTTTTGCTTTACATTGATCTGAAGCTAATATACTTACTAAAATTTTCTTCTTTTTATCTATTTCTTGACATTCTCATATTCATTTTAAGCTCTAGGTTGAAGTTCCCTAGCACAGGATATGTACTTCTCTGTTACTTCTGGGTAGCCCAATTTGAGGATTTATTTGAGGATTGTTTTCCTTCATAGACGCACCAAGTCTGTCATAATCACTGTTTAAACACACTCTGGTTGTTTTGGCAGCACTGAACAGATTGTGTGAAACACCAACGTTCCCATTTAGTGTTGTCAACGTTAATGGCAGCTAATAATAATATTAGTGCACAGACTGCCTTCAGCTTTGCCTGAGGCTAAGCAAAATATATATTAACTGCATGAAATGAATGACCAGTTTCTTGGGGATCATTGCTTATCTCTGGTATGGTATAAATAGCCCCATTTAAACACAAACAGTGTTACTCTACAGTATGTGAATGTAAATTTCAGACAGCAACACCATGAAAAAACCATACCAACAATAGTTCCTTTATGACAGTGAAGAAGACTGCACTTACCCTCAGCTCACTGCTACAATGGTCAATGCAGCATGTCAGAACATCAAGTTCAGTGCTTTTGGTCTGCCAGATTACTGAGCTGGAAAATTTATTTATTTATTTATTTATTAATTTATTTTTCTGGAGTATGTGATCCAGAAGAGGATACAAACCTCACCTACAGAAAGGGTGATCTCCAAATATATTCCTAAAATTACATGGCTTGACATGGATCTGCCTCTCACACTAGGCAGTGTACTAAAAAGCAGCCCACAGTCCATTTTGTGTCCATATGAACTTCCTCATTGTTGTTCATTCAGTTCTTATGTTTTCCTTTACAGGATGTCTGTGCAGCTGTGACATGGTGAATGTGACCTCAAGTGCATTTGTGCCGTGCCATAATCCATTTTTGAGCTACATTTGACACATCTGCACAGCCATCAACTCTTTCAGCTGCTATGTCTCAGCTGAGAGCTAGTGTGGAACTTCAGCCATTCCTACAATAACACAATTTTTAACCTTTTTTATTTTGTCAGAACGCTTTGACGAACTTTTAAGTCTGACTTGTTTGGCTTATTCCTGACATCTACCAAGATGTTTTTATGCAATTAGTTACTCTTTCTCTACACCATAGTGACAACCAGTAGGAGAGTACAGGATTCCCTGGGCTGGAGGAGTGTACTGTGAAATGCACACTCATCTTGGAGCCAGATTCCTGCTCAATTTCTTTGGCTGAATTATTTTATGACAACTGGGTATTAGCTGTAGTTCACAGTGACTTCTTTGAGATTTGTAGGCGAGAAATTAGGGTGCTAGTACAGGCTGAAATACCACTGGTCATGCAATGTAGCATTAGAGTGCTTGAGATCTAGTCAGGGGATTTGGGGATTTTTTTTTAATAACATACTTATCTTTTTAAAAACAAAGCAAGAAAAAAAACCAGCTGTGGAAAAACTTAATTTTTCCTTTTTGCCCACGTAAATTGTTGGGAAAATTCTTTCTTAACATCAGTGTATGGGATCAGATTCTATTTGAAACAACACTTCTAATAATAAACATTTTAAACAGCAGACTGCAAAGATGGGATAATAATATTAGCCATATATTAACAAGTAGATGTAGTAGAGAAATTAGTAGGTTACAGATCAAAGCTGAGTTTAATGAGCTAGAAGCATGTAAGATTATTCTTGTGTAAGTCATCTAAGTATTTGGTTTATAGCCTGGGAAGAGTGATCCATTTAACAGAGCTTTTGACTGTCCCTAAATCTCTGGGGATTTTTCATTTTGCTTGCTAGGCAGATGGGTGAGTTTTGGACAAGTCACCTTAGTTCTTTACACTTCAGATTCAGTATCGTAACAGTATCTGTTAAAGGGATAGTTAGTAAAAGAAATACTGGAATGGGTGATGCTGTATGAGAAGCACAGCTTTGTGAATGCTGTAGTTATGCAGACATGGAGAGGATTTAGCTAAGGACAAGGCTCTGATTTAATTTATGGTGTGTGTCAATAGACCTACTGTGAATTCACACCTGTTTGAATGAGACTTGAATTTGGCTCTTCATAAAAGTCTTGTGTTTAATGTAAGGAAGCGAGAGCATTGCAATTAATGTTGCTGTTATTTACTGTTGTTTTGTAAACAAGTCAGGCATTAAGCTGATCTCTGGCTTTCTCATTTCTCCAGGAAATTATTACCAACAGCTACATTACAATAACAATACATGCTCTGAGAAGTGGGCACATGACTGCCTCTCTATGTTGTGTTTGTAATAATGATGGCTGAAGTTAGCTCCTGTCCTCTCTATTTACTCTCTATTTACAGTGGTGCAATTAAGAAATTGAATTACTAATTTGCAAGTAGACTCATTAGGTCAAATATGTGTAAGAAGCCTTGAAAATATAAAGGTAAATATTGGTCTTAATCCTATTCCCTCTGTGTCATTTAATATTTTTCTCTTCGTTCCTTGTATGCTTTATTTTGCCTTTTTGTTGTGGCATGGATTGCATTCTGTTTGTATACTCCTGCCTGTCAGATCATTTAAGGCACCTAATAGATTAAGGCAACCTCATCAATAAAATGCAAAAGCCCCCATGATGAAATTCTTTCAACTTCTGTAGTTTACTGTAGCTTGTCAGGTATTTGATTTATGGTACTTTCAGATATTTGACAGAAAAGGGCCACTTACTTTCCCTTAATAAAAGACCTCTTTTTTGCTTCTGTTGTGGAGGTTTTTTGATCTTTTAGTGTTTAGATGGTATTTATGTTGGTTGCTTCTGCTGTTGTTTCAAAGAAGGCTCCTCAGTGTGAAGGGAAGTGTGTGAGTCCCTGCAGTAACATAGCAATGCCTTTTGGGGAGCATTGGCATATTCACTGACACGGTAACTGCTCTGCAGGAGTTGTTAAGAGTGTAAGATGCTTTTGTTGACCTTAGAGTGATTCCTTTGGAAATGTTACTGTCTCAAAGGCAGCATGTAAGTTATCTGAATTGCTTTGGATAAGTGTAAGATGCTTCTGTAAGCATTGTAGCATCACCTCAGCTGTAATATCGTGCAAGTCTTGAGCTTGTGCCCCCAGTATTTAAGCCATTTATGAAATTGTTCATTTATGGAAATTCAGCTAATTACTTTTTTGTCAGTATTGTGGGAGAAATTCTGCCTTTTAAAATTACCATCTTTATTACTTTTTCTGACTAACAAGGGCATCACATCTTCATGTCTGCTATTTTAATGTTTACAATGTTCATGTGTATTAAAATCAGTACACAGTATTAAGACACTCCCTTTTTTGTGGTTCTCTTTTAAGCACAATGAACACTAATATAAAGACAAATATCAATATTTAGAGTCTTAAATTAAAGATAATGAAACAGTGTTTAGAATGTAGCAGAAATACTTTTTATATTCCAGAATCTAAATTACCTTTGCCCACAGCATAATAAAAACTATCAGTGCATTTGCACAATGTTGTGTAATATTTTTATCCCTGCATTTTTGTTTTCTTTCATTTGCAGGGGGGAGGAGGAAAGCTTGAGGAGAAGAGTCAGGTCTAATTTTTATTCCAGAAATCAGTAAATTGGCAGAGAGCTCAGAAAAAAAATCTCTTGGATTTCCTCCCCTTTGTGACACAGCAAGTATAGTGGATGTGGCTTAAGGAGCCAGCAGCGATATAAATTACCATTCCTTTTTTCATCTAAATCCTTTTTATTTTCTCGGTATTCTAGATATGAACATAAAGGAAAATTATCTCCAGAAATATTTTACAGTACAAAAATATGTTGCAGTGATTCTGCAGTTCTTGGGACCTCAGTTAATCTAGGCTGCCACAGGGGGGAAAACTGAGATGGGATAGACAAATAAGTGTCTGCTTTCTGTCAGGGTGCTGCAGTGCAGAAGGATGAGGATTATCTGCCTTCTCATTTCACAATCTTTATGAGACCAGGAAAACACTGAACAAAATACTTTTTCTCTTGTTAAGCACTTACTGTGAATTCTACAGGAGGACATCTCTGGACAAGTGTGTTGCTGGGAACAGTTCCATTCTAAACAGTCAGCATATCTATCCTGCTGTTTTGCTTATGTTGTTTTACTAAGTTTACAGTATTCTTTATTTCTCATCTCTTTTGGTTAAATTTTAAAATGTTTTAGAAGATGAGCAGTCTGATTTACAGAAACAACCTGTAGTCATATTTTATATGTATGTCGTTCGGAATTATTTTGAAATACAATTAGTTTTCCTTATATGTCTTGAAATGTAGATGTTTCTACCAGTTGGAACCTGTTTTTCATCAAAGTTTTGGATGTTCTGCTTAAAGCTGAAAGTTGAATATCATTAGTGCAAAATAAGGCTAAGGGAAAACTTGTGAACTCTGATCATGGAAGAATATAGTTAAGGCTCCTAGCTAAATAGATCAAGTTGCTCTCATTTGGTTCCTTACACTGTCAGTCAGTATGGTTTTAAATACAAAGAGAACTGGAACATTTTTCATCCCCATAGCAAAATGCTTTACAGCTGCCACATCACAGAATGGTTTGGGTTGGAGGTGACCTTGAAGATCAACTTGTTCCAACCCCCTGCCATGGGCAGGGACACCTTCCACTATCGCAGGTTGCTCCAGGTCCCATCCAGCCTAGCCTTGGCCTTGGACACTTCCAGGGGTGGGGCAGCCACAGTTTCTCTGGGCAACCTGTGCCAGAGCCTCACAGGGAAATAATTCTTCCCAGATCTCCTCTAAACCCACCCTCTGTCAATTTAAAGCCATTCCCTCTTGTCCTATCATTCTATGCCCTTGTCAAAAGTTCCTCTCCATCTGTCTTGTAGCCCTCTTAGGTACTCTGAGGTGCTCTGAGGTCTCCCCAGAGCTTTCTCTTCTCCAGCCCAAACCTGTCTCCTTAGCTCCAGCTCTCTGAGAATCTTCATGACCTCCTCTGGGCTTGCCCGAACTGTAATACCATAAGTGAAATAAAAAGAAGGGATCTAGCAAATGAGTGCAGGATGGATACAGAAGTGACAAATACTGATAAATTGTCATTTTAGAGTCTAGCGAGGTTTAATTTAAATATTATTTCTTCTTGATGATGTGAGATCTAAGAATTTATTGTTGTCCCATGGATGAGAAAGGTTGTTCGTTCTTCCTTTCCAACCGTTTTTAATTTTTACCCATTTAATTAATTGTGTGTTAAATCACATGAGAAAGTATTATCTTACATTTTCAAATTTGTTAGTATTTCATTTCCTCTTGGGCTTGTGAGGAAGATGAAGATCAGCATAAATCTGTATTATTCAAAGATACGAATATTAGCATATCCACATCTTACAAAAGGGGAGTATTAATAGTAGCAAGTAGCTCATCTGGAGGAAACATAGTGACTGCTTCCCATGGCTGCAGTCTTCATAGTCTTCTAGAAGTGAAAGCTAAACTAAATTTATTAGCCTATTTCTAATTTCTGCAATGGAAAATAGGTTAAGATTAAGAAGTTGTATATGAAATTGGAGTTCATTTTTTCAGAATAAAGCAGATTTGAATGCTGTTTGTTTCGACTTGCTTTTATATACAGGGCTTACAAAACGAAATTCAGCATTTTCTATATTAATTTTGTTTATTGAATCATATCTAGCTCTATACTCTCACTTTATACTTTGTAACATGAACATAAGAGGAAATGTGTATAATTAGCTCTTCTAGAATATGGGTCCAGGAGCACTGAATAATTCCTGCAGGCTGCTTTGTTTCCCTAACAGATGTTTTTGAGTAATATTGTAATCAGATTCATATAGTCTGATGACTAATTATATTGCCAGTATTTTTTTATTTGTCTTAAATTTCTGCCCCAGATGATCTGCAATGTAGATTTTATACCATGTTCACAGCACTGGCTTTCAGCTGAGCAGCACACGTCAGCTTCTGATCCTGAGCTGCTGGCCAGGAGCTGTTCTGGCAGCACAGAGGGGCAGCCCTTGGAGCATCACAAACCACGTGTTGTAAAGTACCAGTGTTCCTTTGCCTTGGGTGATCCACAAAGGGAGCTGGTGATGGTCTTTGATTCCATGAAACCACATATCCTAGAAGATATCTATGTGGGAGGAAATACCTGCAAGTGAGGATGGCTTAGGACATCAGGTTAGGGTTGTTCAACTCTATTGCTGGAAACTTTGTTAAAAGATCTCAAAAGGAGGTAACAAAGGGACAAAAGTTAAGGGTATTTCTAGACTGCGTACTCTTTTAATTATGGTGCATAGCACTTCTCCCTCCTGTTTAATTGAAAGGGTTTCACTCACATCTTTCAATGTAGCTTTTAAACTTTTTCCTTCTCTGCCTACAATTATTTTTGAGTAAATGTATATTATGAACTATTACATACCTTTTATGCATGCCAAAGTCACGGTAGGTGTTGTTCAGACTTGTCTGCCCTTCTCATTGCTTTGTTCAGCATCAATGTCAAGTGGCACTTTGGGTTTGAGAGCATCCTATTTGATTAATTTTTCCCCAAACAGTGCTTTTGAGACAGCAAACTTTGTTATTGCCCAGTCATGCTAAATTCTTTTAGAGCAGTATTTTTACTGTGGCAGAAGTGGCAGGGTCATAATGCCTGCTTGGAATTTGTGTTTTTCTGCATGATTTGGTATAAACATACCTCCAGTTGCACAGTCAGAAAGTATCTGATGTAATTTGCTTGAATTGAATCTTACTTGAGTCTGCTTGAATTGTTGAGTAAGAGAGCTGCTTGCGAGCTGTCCGTGGGACCTGGTGAGTGATGCAGGATTTACAGCTCAGCACTAGAGACTTCTCAGTTATTTTCTTTATGACAAAACAACTTGTGGATGCTTGCAGCTTTTGATTACCGTGGAAAGGTTTGGGTTGTGCTGCTGATCACAGATAGGGGTGGAACTTTTGCTGTAAAGAGATAAAGCTCCTGGTGAAAGGAAAATCCCCAAATTTATTTTTATGTACTTGTAAATTTTTGTTGAGGCCAAAAAGTTTCCCAGAATATTACATAGGTTCCTTTTATAAGGAAGATGATAGTGATATATATATTTATAAGGAAGCATATGTGACTGGAAATGAGACTTCACATTTTGTGCCTTTTTCAAAAATCCTCAGCCCTTCTCTCTCCCATCTCAGAAGTTGTTCCAGTGCTTCTCCATTGCTTCAATAAAGGAAGGCCTTCCCTCCCATTTTTTGTGGGTTTGTGGGCAGCGTGTGCTGGTGAGCATTTGTGAAGGTGGGCACAGTGGCTGCAGAGGCCCGGGCTGCCAAAGGCACCAGAGCCCAAGTGTATTTCTTCCAGGGTGTCTGTAATTATTCACCGTTTAGAACTGCAGTTCTTCCTCTGTAACAAGGGGCACTGCCCAAATGCTTTTCTGTGATGTGCTCAATGTGTCTACAACTACCTTTTATGTCTTCGCCTGTGGGGAAAAACATAATTGAGTCATTCTTCCTGAAGCTTGTGTGGTTGTGTGTTCAGCCGGTACAGTGTTCATTTCAACATTCCTATTGATGGTTACATTGATTATTTTTATTTTAGCCTGTAATTCTGTCTCCAATCTATCTTTTTAATTTTTATAGTTCACTACCTATTGAACAGCAAATTCAGCTATGTTTGGTGGTGTGCATATTTTTTTAGAAATATAATCTCCTGAATCCAGATTTCGCAGTAGTAGCTTATAGCCTACAGTACTTGAAAGCTCCTTTTTCTTTTTATAACGTATCTCTTTTCCAATACATTTTCTGATTACTGCACTACAGTTCGATTTTTATTGGATCATTTTAGAGCGTTATAATTCATTTCTGATCCCTAGTACCTCTTGTCCATGTCTGAAATACTCCGTATTATTTCAGTCACTCATTTTTGTTGACATCTTTTCTCTAAAGGCACTCTTCTGCAGTTTCTCTCAAAATATCTTTCTGGCATCACCATTTTAGACTTGTGATATCCAATTTCTTTTTAATACAAAATCAAATAGAAAGCATTTTCTGTATTCCACCAGCCAGCTCTTGTGGAATTTTTTGAGCTTTCTTATAGCTATCTTATACATTGCTTGGTGGCTAATAATGGCAAAAACAATACTAGAGCTGTACATGCAATAAAATAAACACATTTATTTGCAATTGCTTTGAAACTCAAACAGAGCTTATTAATGTTAAATAAAGAGCCATAGTAAGTAGAGTCTAAATCAACTGAGTTTTTGCATTAATCTGTATAGAATTATTTGTTCATTCATTGCTTCTGTAACAGTTGAGATTGAATTATTATCTACCTTCTGTTTGGGAAAAAGAAAAAAACCCAACACGTCCCTTCAGGTTTTGCAGAAAGCTATGTCAAATCCTGCAGTTTCAGTTGAGTTTCTCTTTTAGGCTCAGTAAGAGCTCTTAAGATACTGAATTGTGGACACTCTTACAGCAAGAAGCCTTTGGTAAGAGAAATGGCAGTGAGTTGCCATTTTCAAATGGTTTCAGATTATTTTCTTCCAAAGCTTCAGATTTGTGCAGTCATGAAAAAAAAATAGTTCCCGTCCATGGACTCATGTGGGTGGATCCCAGCTGTGGACAGCTGGCAGGGCTCCAGTTGTTGGTTCCCGCTTGGGAAATTTGCATTAGGAGTCAGAATGTGGAAACAGACCCTCAGCCAGCTTGGAAGCAGGAAGGGCAGTCCACAAAGTGGAGATGTTTTACCGTCGGCTTTGCCAGCTCGGATCATGTTTGGATGATAATCTTTGACAGAAGTTTTCTGTGTCACAGAAAACCTGCCCACAGTCTCCTGCTCCACTATCCCTCTTGTTGCTGCCCTTTCAGTATGTAATGATGGAATTTGAAGTTTTATATGCCCATGGAAGAAAAATGAAAACAGCAATCAAGTACTCTTTGGAGTATAGTTGTCTAGCTCAGGTGTACAACATAGCAGCCAAAAAATACATGGCAGAAGTTTTCCATCCTGCTGCTTTCCTTTTTTCCTGCCGTAATGTTCTCTGGTCACTTGCCTGTCTTAAAGACTCCTTATGTCCTTTGAGGACACCAACATATTTTGGTGATGGTGTTAGTAAAGTCCTTGACTGGTAATATTCTGAAGCTTGAATCATGAATATCAGTGTACTGATAAAGCTGAAAACCCAAGCTTGGTCAAGTGAAGAAGTGGAAACCTGAGGTGTCAAATGAATTTTAAAACACATGTATAATTTTGCAAAGCAGTTATTCTTAGAGAACTAGAGGACTTTCTAATACTCCTAAGAAGCAGAGGAAGATCTTTTAAAGATTCGTTGTCAACCTGTTCTAGGATGCAAGTTTGGAGGTGGCTGCATTGCTTATTCTGGTAGGTGGCAAATGCACACCTGCTCTGTCTCAGTACGGCCGCTTCTTGTAGCAGCTTAAACAGTTTGAGGCCTGGCAATATCTTTATACCTCGTAAGTGTGAATGTCTGTGCCAAAATCCATCACTACACCAATTAAAAAGGTAAGTAGGTAAAAAATGTGGAATTTGTTTATCTCTGTAAATTTGTTCTTGGTTTTTTGATTGATTTGTACAACTAATACATCAAAATTTCAGTTAATTTCAGAAATGCTGAAAAATTCCTCAGATTAGAGAATTCCTTCTCTTGGTTTCATGTATTGATCGATGTGCAAATACAAGAAAAGCAAACATCCCAAAAAGCAGCTGTCTGGGCAGTCAAGCATTTCCTCATTTTCATGTGAATAATAATTGTATTTGGAGGAGTTCTTCAACTGGCTTCTGCCCAGCAGTTTGTGTTGATAATTTCAAATGTGGGCCCTTCTTTGGATGCTTCCAGTGAGTCACCAGAAGAGGAAGAAGACAAACAGGGACAATTCGCTACTACAAGCAGGTCTTTCTTACGGGCTCACTGTTTGGCTGATTTAATTGCTTCTAAAAATACTTTCTCTACATGTGTTTTAGAGGTAGTGATCTGAAAACAGATGACAAATATTTTAATGTTGGGTTTTTTTCTTATTAGCTGTTTTATTCCCTTAAGACCAGCAGAACAGGAAAAAACCTTCCACTCATCTAACCTGGTTGATTTTAAGTACCTACCAAATTCAGTGGCATTTCTTAACTCGTCATCTTCGAATTAGTTTCTTCACTTTTCTCTTGAATGTAGCTTGTTCTGCTGATATGAGCGCACCCAGGGGATTAGAGACATGCTTCTGGCATGATCCATCTGGGTCACCTCAGTGACTGAAATTTATAGTCATCCTAAAGAAAATATCCAAGAAGTAGAAAACCTTGTTTCATTGAGCTGTTATTTCTGAGGCTGAAACATGATAAACTGTAGTGAAAGTATAGAGAAAGCCATAGTTACTCCCATTCTGCTGGGTGGAATTTAAAGCATTTGGAAATACTCTGTGTTCATTACACCAGATTGCCTCTTCTTTGCAGGTTGTCTAGTATTACAAGAAATGCTTACCTATGTTCAGTCTATGCAATGAAGTTTTATCAGTTAATGAAATAGTAGGAAATATGCAAAAAATAAGCCTAGTAAGAATAACACACTGTCATAGAGACAGGACATAAGCAAAGACTTGGTTAACTGTGTTAACCTTATCAGCTGGCAGTTTTCTGCTTCCAGGCAGTGATTTTTATTATTTGCATTAGAAGAAAGCTAATAGATTCTCATCAATATCAAGACTAATGTTACTTCACATTATACAGATACAGTTAAAAGATGAGCCAGTCCTCTGAAGAGCCCAAATTATATAGATATATTTTTTTATATATTGATTATTTTATCTCTTATCTTCCACAAGTTCAATCTAAGCCTCATGTAATATGCATAAAGCTCTTCAATAAAGAATTTTGTTATTAACTGGGAAGAACTTCTTTATTATTCTTATCTGGTTTTCAGGTGGTATCAGGTCAGACTTTGCACAACTGTTTAGTTTCTGCAGAAGAAAGCTTTTATTCTGTCAAGGATAATTGTTTTTTATATTTTTAATTTACTGAGACCTTTGTTTCCCACAGCAGTCATGGTAGCATAGAAGTAGTAGCAGTTGAAACAGGGAAGTGGAACAGACCATTAAAAGGGCTACTTGCTGCCTTTATTGCAGTGTAGTAGCAGTTGAAACATTAATGTTTTTAAACATTAATTACCAAATAGACTTAAATATAGTATTTTCAATTTTTAAATTATAAAAAATGTAGGTATTTATTACAGTATTAAAATTTAGCGGGTTGGGCTTTTAATATATGAAATGTGGGGATGATAGCATGACACAGTGTTAGGGACATAAAAATCTTTATGAGAAATTGTCATGAAAGGTGTCAGAAATGTGATTCTTATCAGATACTTAAACTGCAGACATTAAAACTTCATCCCTGACACACAAGTCGATACTGAACATTTCAAAGATCCAAATGGATACACAGCAAATTGAATGAAATTCAGTGTGGGGGATAGTAACCAAATATAAAATATTTAATAGGAGCTACTTTGGAAAGCAGTAATGCTGAAAGGGACCTTAAGGGCCAGTAAATTAGATAAATGGAGCCAACAAGTCAAATGCTACTTTGGGCTGCCTGTGTACATGTGTCTTGTCAAGGAACTATGAAATATAGCAGCTGTCAGTAAGACTTCTCTGATGAGTCACTTCTGAGCATTTCAACACCAGGAGTGTATAAAATCAAAGAATCTGAGTAGTGCAAAATGCAGTTGTGTCTTTGGGACTTGGTATTCAAGGAAAGGTTTTTTTTTAAAAGGCCTGAATCAGTAGAGAAAGTCTAAGTTGTTACTCAAATAATTGAAACAAGTATGAGGTGCAGGGAGGGAGGAGCTCTGTAGGTCTCTAACATCCCGGGTGATGCTGTCGTCATCAGGAGCACAGTGCAGAATATACAGCAGAACTGTCTGCTGGCAGACACAGACCCGACAGTGCTGGTTCAGGAGCTGTAACTGGCCGTCTGAGGAATTTAAATATGAGCTCAGAGACAGTTCCTAAACAGTGTAGTCATTCAACATGGGAATAATTTGCCAAGGGACTCTAAGTCCTTAGCACTTGGAGCCCTTGTGCTGTGAGGGTTAATGTGAGGGTCACTGGCTGAAACTTGTTCTGACTGTGAAGGTGATCAGACTGGATGGGTGCATTGGCTCTTTCTTTGCTTCTGTAAACCTCTTATGTTTCTACTGCTGACTATTAAATTTTTCCAACTTGCCTATTTTAGAGTAGTATGAAGCAATAAATGAAGTGGTAGAGGTTTTGTGGCTGCAATTGTTTAAAACCAGCCAACACATTTGAGTATATACTACAGAGGACGTAACAAGCATGTGATTATTGACTGCTGTTCTTCATCAGTTTATAGTCAAAGGAAATAACCCAATAGATCTTTCCATCGCTGACTTGTGTGTGTTGTCTATAGATGCAGCAGCTGCCCTAAGCATTTGGCAACTTGCCCAAGCCCAAAAATTAACACTAAAAAATAATTTTGATTAAGCTAATAAGTACAAAGGCCATTCAATTTCTTGTTTATGCAGAAAGCTTATTGAATCTGAAGATGATACATCTGGGAACAAGCTGGTGGAATCCATTTGTAAAATAATAATGCCTACACATCACAGAAGGACTTGTGCAATAATCAGTTAGGTATTAAATAAAGGGGATTTTTGGTAGAATACAGGTCAAGATATTTATCTATGGCAACCCAAAAAGACAAATGTTTATTAAAGATTTAAGCAAAGAAATTGAAGAAATACACATCTAATCAAACTGTGCCAAGATTAAATGAGAGCCTTCCTTTTACTATCCTACTGCATTGATGCCCTCCCCTGACAAGGTGTTAATCACGGCTTCTTTGTCTCCTGTATAGTTTGCACTTCAGATTCCAGGTATAGCAGGGTCTGTTTCTTTTAAAGTTTTTCATCTATTCCAGTGCATTGTCTTTTCTACCTCGGCTGGAGCTTGTAGTCTTTTGATGGGTCCAGACAGATCTAATTTTTTGGTTCCTAGAGCTCTTGATTAAGGGTGGGCACCGCTAATTAATACACTTTGCGTTTTGAGTGGCTGATCTGCAAAGTCTCTGCCAGTGCAGTGTGTCTCACCTGTAATTATATTTAATCTTCTCTGTTAGAAGCAGGCTTTGCTGAATACTACCTCTGGAAAATTTTGAACTGGGGGTGTGGTGTATCTCTTGAGCTTTGTCTTGCCAGATGCTTGACATGGAAATTGAAGTAAGACCTGGGGAACTACAGGCTGGTCAGTTTCCTGTTGATGCTGGGCATGATCAGGGAGCAAATCCTCCTGGAAACTCTGCTAAGGCACATGGAGGATAAGGAGGTGACTGGTGATAGCAAACATCATTTCACTAAGGGCAAATCATGCCTGACAAATTTGATGGCCTTTCAAGGCAGGGTTACAGTGTTGGTGGATAAGGGAGGAACAATTGTCATCCAATTGACATCATCTACCTGGAACTGTGCAAAGCGTTTGACATTGTCCTCATGACATCCTTGTTTCTACACTGGAGAGCCATGGATTTGGTAGAGGGACCACTTGGGTGGGTGGTTGGACTAAAAGAGTTGTGGTCAACGTCTCAATGCCCAAGTGGAGGCCAGTGAGGAGTGAGTGACATTCCTCGGGTCAGAAATGGAGCCAGTGCAGTTTGACATCTTTGCTGTGACGTGGACACAAGTGGGATCCACACGTGATCCCAAGTGGGATCAAGGGAACCCTCAGCAGGTTTGCCAGTGAGGCTGAGCTGTGGAGTGTGGGCAATGACAGAGGGAAGGGATGCCATTCAGAGGGACCTGGATAGGTTGGAGAGGTGACTGCACAAACCTCGTGCAATTTGACAAGACCAAGTGCAAAGTTCTGCACCTGGTTTGAGGCAATCCTTAACTAAAAATTATTGTGGGGAGAATTCTGCTTGTCTAAACCTTGCAGACTGTTCCTTCAGAATAGAACTAAGAGTGATTTTCTTATCTATGGGCTGGAATGTGACTATTTTGAGACCATTGGAAAAAGTTAAATTGCTTTGAAGCAAATGTAAATCAGGTGCTGTCATTGTTCATTGAGAACCAGAGAAATTTGACTTAAATTTGAATATAAAACACTATATTAACTTTACTGCAATAGATCAGTGTTTTTAAATACATTTACAAAAGCATTTGGAGTGTGTAAAAGGCTGCCTTCCCTTTCATTATCTATTGCAGTTGTGTGCTACTCTTCTTTTGTGACTGCTGCATCTAGTGAGGCAGAGGAATGTACTGAAGGCATTTTATTATCTCACACTGGAGCATTACACTTCGTGACTGCCCTATCAACATTAAGGCAGAGAAAACAATGACCCTTGGCCTAGAATTTTTTTAAACAAGGTCCAGAATTCAAGTTATATGTCAGTCTGGTTTTGTTTTAAAAGCATAGCGAGTGAATGTGACTGCAGCGAGCTCCAGCAGCAGTGTGTTCTGTGAGCTGGCTATTACAGGGCATCCAAGCAGCTCAGTCCAGCTCAGCACTGGTTGTAAAGCCCAGTCACAATTTGTTTTGTTTAAAAAAAGTAGCAGTACTTCTATTTGGCTTCTGTTTCCTTGGGCAAAAACATTTGTTTGAACTGGGAGTTTTACCTGAGGAAGGGCTGCATTTTTGACATTTGTTGAGCCAGTTACCAGAATAGGAACAGAACATGATCTTGTGCTCTAGCGGTTCTAAAATTCAAGCACTTTGCTGGCATCATCAGACTTAGTTCTGCTATCTCATTATGAATTAACCTATAAATGATAATAATAGCTCATGGCAAATGCACTCATTATGTGTAAATACATGTGACTAAATTAAATTAATTATTGCTATCATTTACATGCTGACTAATCCATACATTTTATGAATGAGAAGGTTTCAGCCCTGCTGTATAAACCCATTTGTATGGGAGCAGAATTTGCTTTATCATGTTGTTACAGCAAATACTGAAATCTCTACCTTTATTCTTCATATAGGCAAAGATCACAGAGAAGTGAGCAGGGGAATGAAATAAGAATGTGTGTATATTGTGTATATTACTCTGCCATGAAATTAAACAAAACATGCTCCTGAGGAAGTTGGAATAGTGATCTTCTGTATTGTGAATAGAAGTGTGCCAAGGGAAAGAGGTCTGGAACAAAGGAAACTCATGTCCCATATTCCTCAGTTAGTATAAACATTCTCTGGGAAATTAAAGGCTTCTAGCAAAAAGAATTTAACAATGTGTTGCCATCTCTGTTAAACTTGAATCTTCACAGCCCTCTGAATATCGCAATGTGCCTACAGGTGCATTTTCAGTGTTGTTTAATTTTTCATGTGAAACAATGCTGCTTTTCTGTATTTATTCTCCTTCTCTTAAAATAATGATCATTAATCTAAGAACATCAAATCCAGTTATCAACAACATTTCTAGTGTCAGAATTAAAGGTCTGTATGCATATACATTGTTTTAGTCACTGATTACATTTTCTGCCTGTGACCTCTCCCTTAGGTCATTTTGAGTCCACAGAATAGACTGTGCCACCATGATGACAAACTGTTTGCTGTTTTAGTTCATTTTAATTGTTCAGTGTATAACCTTAAGCTTTATATGTTACCACTGTTCAAACCTTGTTCTTACAGTAGTATTAAATTCCTGCTGGCAATTCTGTGGTGCTCAACATTATGGTATTCAAATACTTCGTATATGTTTATGTATTTCTCTGGGTAACAGTGGGGGGTATTTACCTCCATTTTATGGGTAGGGATTCATATACATATAAATTAAGGGAAAAATACCTGCTAAACTTGGGCATCTAGTTTGAACTGCTCAACACCTGATTTTGTTTTTAGAATGCTTCAAATATTAACTTCAAATATTAGTGCAATATATGACTAATAGCTCTCACTGATTTAAGTTACAACTCTGTAGATTTATTAAAAAAGCAAAATAAGAAGTGTAATTATCATCTGGCATCAGCTGGTTTTGAGCAGTTTCTAACATCTGGGTTCAAATATTACCATTTACTCTACTTGAGCTGGCAAATGTTTGATAGCAGTAGGAAGCTGTCATCTTCTCTTTGAAACCAACAGTGAAAGGAAAAGAAATCCATGTATTGCTATTGGGTTTCACAAATGTTAACTGACAGGTTTTTGTTGGGAGTTTTTTTTGTTTGTTTTGTGGGGGTTTTTTGGTTTGGTTTGGTTTGGGTTTTTTTAATCTCCACTCCTTTCCTTAAAGTTGGCATCCTGTTCTTTCCCTGGTCTTGTCCCATGCACTTTCTTTCCAAGCCTGAGCTTTGCCCCAGAGCTTTTCTCTTACTTAATTTCTTCCTTGCTTCATTTCTTCCTTGTGGACTTTTCATTCAGATTCTCGTCATCACAGCAGTCTTCAAGAGATCTGATCTCACTGTTCCTGCTCAAATTGTTCTTGTGTGATCCCCCTTTCTCTCCTTTTCCATTTACGCTGTTTTAATGATTCCCCCTCACTTCTTGTTTCTGTTTATCTGGTTTCTGTCCAGATAGTTTCATCATATCGTCTCTCTTCTGTACTAGTTTCAGTCAGTTGGCTGTCTTCTCCATCATGCTTAAGTGCCTTTAAGCAGAGGTCTTTGGGAGTGCAGAAGGAGGAAACCTCTGGGAGGCTTGTTCCTTTGTGCTGTCCTTGCTGGATGAGTACAGAGAGCAGCGAGAGCAGAGACCTGAGCACTGTAGCCCTGGGCTGAAGTCTCCTCAGCCTCTCCACAATGTGATGTGAGCATTTTCTGGTTACCCAGAGGCCTCTGAGGGCTTGTGTGCGTTCAGTTTGAGTGCAAGACTGACATAAAGGCTAATGCTACCACAATTTGCAAATCTCCTGTTCCAGCAACAGCTGGGGGCCCTGGAGCATTTCAGAGGAACAGTCTCCAGTGACATATGTAAAACACATCATCCCTGACATCATCCTCAGAGATGTCCCGGTGAATCCGAATAACCCTCCCGCTTCCCTGAACACCCTGAGGTAAGGACCTGGTATGAGAGGTTCATTCAAAATGGTTAAAGTTTCAGAAAAAACAACCAAATGTCATACTGCAGTAAGGAATGTGTTAAGAAGGTTAGACAAATAGGTTAAGTGGTAAACCAGCTTCCTACAACTTTCCCCTGAAGATAATGCTTTCAAAACTACTTCACTTTTTGATGTTCTGTAACATTAAGCTAGTGATCTGCTCCCTACCCTCATTCTCCCTAACAGTCAGCACCTGTCGTAGTCTTGCTTTGTAAATCCATACACTGGTTAATGTAATTTCTGCATGCAGTACATAATAGTTGATTGACAGCATTAAAAATATATGTATGCACACATATAGATCTCAGGTCAGTGAAAGATGTGATGCATGGCCTGAGGGTTTTTTAATTTACGGGTAATGTGATGGTTGTTTCCCGATTTTCAGCTGTGTAGTGACTATCAAGCTATAATTTCAGTTTAAAAAATAGCCAGTGAACAGTCATATTGCAGTGTTTTACATAAGTGTCTCATTCTTGCAATATTCCAGTAGCCTAAACACATTCACCAAGAAGTCAGCGTGATTGTATACCGAATAATTCACCTACTCTGCTAGAGAGTTGAGACAAATCCTGCCCAGTATCACCTGGTTTCTGCATGAAACATTATCCAGAGTTTACTTAAGAGTTCTGTTTTATTAATGGATGTGGATGACACACATAATCAAACCAGGGAGTATGAATCATTTGTTTGGATTGCTCTCATTTGTTCTGACATGCATTTGATGGTTTGGGAAGTGCAGTATTCCAGGGAACCTGTCCTAACAGCTGGGGGGAAACAAAAAGTCCATTCCTGGTGGAATCAACTTTATTTAGGAGCAGTAACAAGAGTGGTAACCTACAAAAGAATGCAAAAGTCTGACTTTTAATTTCTATTGCTAAGATGTCTGGATTTGTCTGTAGTTCTGTTGCAGCATGTCTCACCCTAGTTCCTTTCTGAAACTGTGATTGAGCCAAATACATTTTTCCATGCAGCATCATGCATAAGTTGCAAGAAATGCTATGCCCTAACCTATGCTTATCTACACTGATGTCCTTGAAAAAATATGCATTTAATGAATATAAATGTAATTATTCCCAAGAGTACAAGTATTTGTTTATGCTGCTGGTTGTGCTTCCTATAGAAAGCGCTATTTTTGCTAATAATTACTTTAAAGTTAATATTTCCTCTTACTTTTAATTATTTATGAAATTAAGCATGTGCTGCCACTTAGTGACCAGACAAATTGAGAAAACATCCTTGATCTTCAGTTCTATTGGTTGAGTTATGCTCTTAGAAAGTGAAAATCCCACATTCTCTGTGTTTTGTGGTTTCTAAAAGCTACAAACTGATGCTGAAAGGAGCAAGATTTTGCCTCTGTAGATTTTAGTGTACTTCTAAGGGCTTAGCTGGGGTTCACCTCAGCTGTTCTGCAGTGCCTTGGCACACACCCATGGTCCAAGTGGGATAAGAGACCCATTGCCACATTTCCTCCTCTGAGAAGCAAGACTGTGGAGGAATTTGTTCTCCTCCTGTTTGTTATTTCTCTTCGTCATCTCCATGCTTTGAGAAGGGAAATATCTCCTCTTTGTATTTCTATCTAGGGCCTTCTATCATCCCTAAATCTACTCACTTCCTCTGCCACACTTTAGGGTAAGATTCTCCTATTTCACACTTATATTTTGTTTATCTCTGGTTTTAAACTGTTTCCTGGCACTTCTCCTCAAGAGGAATGTAGTTTCTGAACATAGACCAAAGTGTGGGCTCTTGACATCTTTGTGTTCCTCTAGAATATGAAACTCAGACTTAGCAGATGTAGTGCTTTCCTTCCATCCTTCACAGCTCTCTGAGCTAACAGGTTTGTGGTGGCCCTTCAATCCTTTCAGTTTATGCTTTTTTCCTCTGTTTTTCAGGTTTCTGAAATACTTTATAAGTGATGTATTGCAGGAAGTGTTCAGTATGTTGTTCCTCTAGAGAGTCTCCTCCTCAGGAGTCTTCAGATCACTTTGAAGCCTTCCTAGAGGTCACACATGATGCATTAATAATGCCAGAGAAGGGCAGATGAGGCTACCAGCAAGCCTGTCCATACCACCATTATTAGTTTTAGGAGTTTGTGCCAGTAAAACTAACAGAGGGGAAAAAAATCCATAAATAGAAGCAGAATTTCTGCAGCCTTCCTTCTACTTGAGGATTTTTCCTATGGCATTAAAGTAAAAGAAACCCAGTATTCTAGTGCTGCCATAGAGGCAGTTTTATAATCTGTTATGAAATTCTTGCTTTTTTAATGCTTGCAGGGGACAATGATTGACTGCTTGGCTTGGAGGGCAGACTGGCTTCCAGGTTAAGAGAGAAGAAGATCCTGGACTTGAGAAAATCTAATGATCTTCACTAAGAACCATATATTTCGTTTATAAACCAGATTCAAGTATTTTGAATTAGTAAAAGTTAATCATTGAAAAGCCTCATTTATTAGAAGCAAAACTGTTCAGCTCAGGGATATTAACATCCTTATATTGGCTTTATGTTAATCGAGGAGTATAAAATTCTTTCTTCTCTTGGATACTAATTTTAAATACTACTACTCTGTTTTTGTGTATAGGAAAAACATTTGTCTTCATGGAGAAGCTTTAGAAAATAAGATCCTGTTACTAAATTGTTATCTCAGAAGTTGTGGCAATGTCCCACTGAATGCTTTTAAATAATCCAGGAATTGTTCAGTTCTGTATCGTAGTGCTTGAAAGCATTGACACAGAAGTGGAGGGGTAGCTTCAACTCTGCCTTGGGTGGCTGTGGTTAACCCCAAGCAGCTCAGTTGTGTGCAGGTGCCTACTCCAGATCAGAAATGCACTTTTCACTGGCGTGATGCAGTGGCCTCATGCAGCATGAACTGTGGTGATGTGTCATGAGAAGGTGACAGAGGAAACAGGGGCAGAAGAACAACATCCAATGAAATAAAGATGCACTTCAAAGCTGAGAGAGAGAGACAGGGATTACCCAGAAACAAATTGTGGTGGAAAGAAGAAAGAGGGGGGAAATAGAGGGAGTCTTTAAAAAATTAATAAATAAAAAAGGTGTACATGCAATCTCTGTAATTGTGGAAAGAGGTTGCTGAGAGAAACTCGTGTGAAGAGCATGTAGCTGGTGGAAGCCAGGCTTAAAAAAGAATAATGAGGTCCTGAAGATGTTGTAGGAAACAACCTACTCTCATGCTGTGCACTTTGAATCCTAGATAAGCTATTGAAGTGATTTATTCTTTTTCCATGGATAAAACATGTAGGAGATGTTTTTATTCCGTCCAGCAGTGAATGCAGTCCCATCAAACAACCTCCTTAAGCAGCAGTTTCCCTGAGCTGACACCTGTCTCAATATCCACAAGAGTACTTAAAAATGCTGCCAAAAAGAGAGAAATATATTATTAACGTGGTTCTCACACAGCATCTTTCCAAATGGATGACAGCTCAGGACATAAGAATGTCTTGCTGCATTAGAAAGTGCATTACCTCCATTTTGCTTTAGCACAATTCTGCAGTGAAATAGGTAATAAGGGATCTTGGCATTTAAGTGCTCATAATCAGCCATCCAGGTTTCCTGTCAGAAACTACAACAGGCGATGAGGGTGCCCTCGTTGTCAGAGTCCACCCAGGCCAGCCCTAAGCAGAGCACATAGGGCATCAACCGGACGCACCCTCAGGCATCTTTCATGATTTCTGCAAAGTTTATTCTTTCTTCAAGAAATTTGGCAGGAAATAGAGCCTATTTCAAACTCAAAGTACAATGTATTGTATTTGTGGAAGGTAGAAAAGATGGCTGAATCATAACATTATGAATTTCATGTGTTCTCTTGTTTCATGGATTGCAGGAGATTTTTTTTTTTACCTGTCCTGGCTGTTTGCCCAGAATGACAAAAATACATAGTAAGATGTTTAAATAAAAAGAGGTCTTCTTGTTTTAAAATACTTTCTTTCTGAAACCATTTCTACACAAGAGTCCCTGTCTTCCCAGCTCCCACTCAAAGCTGGGGCTGACTTCCGTGACTGTACTGCTGGGAGGAAACTCTTACAGGGTGGGTCCTCCTATTTCCTCACATGTTTGCAATGGGAATGGGATAGTAGAGAAGAGACAGCAGGAAAAGAATGTACGACTGCCCTTAGTAGTTCTTCATGGTTCCAATTCAGTCAGCCTGTATTCCACAGTCCATAGCTCAATTAAATTAAGTGTCTTTTCTTGCCTTTTTTTTGTAAACTCATTCTGAGGTTGAAAAACTAAATGCATAGGTTTGTGCCAGATGACTTCTATGTTTTCGCTTCAATTTTGTTCTTTAAATTTCATTTTGAGTACTGTGGGCATGATTAGTCAGTTCCCATGTGTTTGCAGGTTTTGGACTGGAAGCACTGCAGGGGTGGGAAGGGCACTGTTCCTTATGTTACCCTGAAGCTGGTTTTTCATCCCTCTTAAAATGCACTCAAACCATAGATCACCCTGACTGCCCCCAACCTGCCATCTCTGTGATGGCCTGCTGACCCTGCCTCTGCTCAAAATCAGAGCTGACCTATACAAAAAATAGTTCTTTTTCTTTGTTAATTCTCAGTGCAGAACCCTGAACTAGATCACAATGCAGTTGTACAGGGGGGCCAAGCCAGGTGAAGTCACCAGAGGAGGTTGAGCAGAATTGTGGTTTCTCCATTTCTCTCACACATTAAATTAATTTACAGTATTCAGCTTGTCTGCAGCTTTATTAATTGACATGTGATCAGTGAAGACCTGCTGATGGATAATGAAAAGTTGGCAGGGAATTTAAAAAAAACAAATCCAGTTGTAGCAAATGTGCTTGTAAAATCACATTTGGAAAGCCCAGTAGATTTTGTTTTCAACAAGTTTTGTCTTCCATTTAATTGTTTTGATTAATATCTCAATTTATTTGTATTCTAGCACAGCTAATGAAATTATAAGCTCTTGCATCACAGGAAAGGCTGACTGTCAATAGATTTTCAGAGTATAAAAGGCTGTAAACTCAATTTTGCAACATTAGTCTTTCCTTCACTTTTCTCATACTGATGGTTTTCTGTTCATGGTAATACACTGTGAGTCAGAGGGTGGGTCTGAAGCTCATGCAGCACCTTCTGGCTTGACCATGTTCTTTGCTTAATAACTTCTTTTTACTCTAAAGAAAAGTTTTTCGCACTGCTGTGTCAACATTTCTCAGATCAGCTTGTTTGTTTGGATTCCATGTGGGTTTTGAGAGGTGTAGAGGCAAGATCTAGCCTAATATGCTCAGGCTCTTCATGTAAGTTGGGTCTTGCCCATCAGTTCAAACTTGTTTGTCATGTCTTTTTTCATGTAAGTTTAGTTTTCATGACTGTAACAGAGAAGATCAGCTTACTTTTGTGTTTTATGTTCAGTGGTTACTTTCATTGATGCTCTCTTCCTTTCTCCTCCCCCACATTTCCGTTATGGCTGAAGGCTTGGACATGGCTGCTGGAGGTTGACTGCGTAGTACCAGTTTCCCCAGTAGCACTGAGATTGTTTCTAGATACTCAGGAAGGTGGGAATGGCCTCTGTGACTTTTCACTGCTGTGAGAGATCCTCAAGCTCAGCTATCATAAGGTCACAATTCTGCAGAATTATTTTAAAAGGTCAATTGAGAAAAAATCCTCTTTTCTCTGAGAATACATATAAATATCCTGTGGTTTTGTTCTCAGTTAAACTGATGATAAAAGAATGGCAGATTCTGCTGAGTTGATCCATGTCCAGTTGTTTCAACAATGTATTTGTAAAATAACCATATTCCTTTGGAAAGGTATTTCTGATCTCAATGGGGAGAGAGGCCTCGGTGATCTTATCGAGAATACTCTTGGGAATTCAACCCTACAGCTGGTTTTCATATCTTCATTTTTCTACTTTGTTGTCCTTCCAAGGTTCACCAAATGCTGCAGCTGGTGCCTGCCTGAGAAAGGCCTCTCCCTGCTGCTGATGGTGATGCCATTGGATCTCACTTAGTACTTAGGCTCAGTCAGTAGAGCTGGAGCTTTACAAATTGACATTTGCATCATTTTCTTCTGTGTGTTTGTGCATGCTGATCTTTTAAATCCTCAACAACAGACAATACAGGAAAATCTTTCCCGCTAGGCTTTGCACTTTTGTTACTGGGTTGTGAAATCTCATGTGCTTCTGCAGCATTTAACTCAAAGATGTGATAGAGCTGACTCCTAACAACTTCTTAGATTAATATTTTTCCTAATAGTTCTACTAACTAAAAATATATCTAACAGTCTGTCAAGGCACATAAGAGATGTTCTTCATACCCTTTGAGTACAACAGAAAATCTGAGTGTAGAAGACAACTCCTTATCTCTCCATCTGTGTTCATGAATGTGTGGGGTCTTTTCTGGTTTGGTTTTTTTTCCATGTAAACTAGTACATTTGGGAGGAGCAGCTTCAGCCTCCAGTTTACCTTTAATAGCAATGATCAGCAAAAAATTTGATTCTTATAAAAGTCAGTCTTGAAATCAACTTCCTGGGGCAGTATTGCTGGGATTGGTGTGATCTCCCCAGCCACACCATCCCCTCAAAATTCCTGTTTTCTGTTGTGTTCCTGTTATAATCGATTCAATTATCCAGAGCTGCTTTATTTAATTTCCTCATGCCTGTTTTGTTTTGGGGTTTGGGGAAGAGGATGGAGAGGGGGGCGTATGAAGCGTTTCCTCTGTGGTCCCTGGAGCACGTGTGGGAGTGAGGAGAGCTGAGACAAGTTCTCCAGATGTGCTTGGAGCACTGCCAGCTCTTCCCTTACCTCCACAGAACATGACAGCTCTCAAATGCAAATCATTCTCCTGTAGAAGCATGAAACCCTCTCTGATCCATGTGTGTCTCATACAATACATAGGTGCTTCAGAAGTATCGGGCTATGGCAAAGCAAATCGTATTAATAACGAGAAAGTTATCTCAAAACTTAATAATAAACATAATTGAAAAAATGCATATTAAATTCAAGTCAGGTTGAAATGTCAGACAAGGATTTCTCGTGATATTTACTGATGCATGATTTATTTCCTGAATCTCTGAAGTGAGAGAAAGGGTAATTAAAGGTACAACTGTAAAAGCATCAGTGACTAACATATCGCAAGAGGAAAATTTGGGCTCTTCAAAATGGAAAAATCTTACCCATGCAGTGTGACTTAGGTGACAGTATAATAGGGGTACTGGTTGTTTACTGGTTGATAGCCCTTATTTCTAAATGCTAACCTAATTATTAAAGATTTGCATTCACAGGAAGTGGTGGGTTTCAGGACGACAACAAGCAGAGTTAAATCACTATGGTGTTATTAACTGAATATGGTTTTCTTCAGAAACTGGACTTCTAGAATCATAATCCTCCAAAGAGCCAAAGCAAGCACCTGTATGTTTGGGATTTTTTATTTTTAACATTACAAGATATGCATTTATCTATTAACTCTTCCTGTGTAGAATCTTTTTCCTTTTTCCATCAGTTCTTGCAGAGTTGAGGACACATATTTGATGTTTTCAGTTGAGTTATATTTTCTTTATGATATTAGAAGATTCTCATGTAAAGAAGGCAAAGACCATTGCTTTCTTTTCCAAGTGTGAATCTACTTTAATTAATGTGAATGAGAAAAATTGCCATCAGATTTAAAGAAAAGGAACTGACTTCCTCTGTCAAGTATCGCTTGGGAAAGTAAGTAGAGGTGCTTCAGGGTATAAAACTAACTGCCAGCAAGTTCTGTTGTTTATGGAGAGGAGGGAGATGACGAGAATTTCTATTAAAGTGTTTTCTTCTCAGTGAAGGAAAACTGATAGCTTCAAACCAGTTAGTTCAAAAGCTGGTTCAGTATTAAAACTGCAGTTTTCTGATTGTCAAATTTAAGTCAATGTAAAGACCATTGCCAGCTCTGGTTTCCTTTGGGAAAGAAGCTGCATCAGCACTTGTATTTGCTGATCTGTGTTACAAATCAATATTTTAGTAACCGTAAATACAGCACAATTTTAGCTTTCACCAAAAGAACTCTTCAAAATGAGTTGTGTTTTTTAAAATACAAATAAATAAGAGAGCCATAACTTAAATTGACAAAAAGTGAGAAATTAAGTTCAAATACTAAATCTTTACCTAATTGTCCCTATAAATGAATTCTCTCCTGTAAAATCTGGTATTGTCAGATGTGAGTTACAAAGTCATTTGTTATAGAATGTCAGCCTTAACTGTAATGAATGTTTTGTCATTCTGTTTCCCACTCTTGAGTGCTTAAATCACTATTTATTTTCAGATTTATCTTTCTCTATTGATTTTTCACAAACATTACTAATTTTTTTCTGTGTCAATTAGACAGTACATATAGTATAGCCTCTCATCTCACATTAAATCTTTTCCCCCCAAACCTAAAATATAGTGGGACAAACACACCTCTAGGAATGCCTCTTACATTCTGCTGCAGACTTAGATTTTTCTTCCTGAAGTCTAATAAAGTTGGTTTTTTTCCCTTGGTGGGTCTGGATTTCATAAAGATTGCATTTCATATCTTCTGCTGGTGTTTCTAAATACTGTTACTAAAAAGCCAAGCAGGTTTAAAAGGGGGGTTTGTCAATGATTTAATTGTTGCATGCATAGCATGATATTTACGTCTGTTTAATATGTGCACTTATTTGCACAAAGTTTGATACTAGACTTGGGCTGAGAAATAGATTTAGGGATGAGTCTTTTCTGCTTCTCACAACATGATAAGTGATTTGTATTGTTCACTGTCATCTAGTGTTTCTATATTTCTTTTCTGTCCACATGTTCTACAGCTGACTGTGTGTGTCTGTATGGGCATATCAAGTTCATTATTTTGGTCATTTCTGGCAAGTATTCAGTAGTGGGACAAATGGTATAAGAGAGAACTGGAGGAAAAGGTAGTATGCAAAGAGATTATTTTTCTTTTTTCTGAAATACGTCTCTATGTACATGAACATTCAGTGTTTTATTGTGTTATATGGCAATGGTGTTGAAGTAATTTTCCCATCATTAAATTATTGGGAAAATTACTGATGTAGAGATTATGTCATGGTTCAGTGGAAGGCTTTGATTGGCATGAGCTGGGTTGGGTTTGTTACTTGGGAGAGGAAAGAGAGCTGATTTCAACATCAGTTTACACCATAGGAGGAATTATAGAGGGATGCAAGGGCCAGTGGAGCTGTTGAGGAGTGTGTGCACAGAAGAGGTCTTGGCTCATCCTGGTGTCTCCCAGGTGTTTGTGGAGACACCATTTTTCTGAGAGCATAATTCCTCTGTCACTTCATTGGAGAGAGATGCAGCTCCACAATTTAACTGAACTCATAAGTGTCCTTGGGAAAACCATGCATAGGGAATTCAGTGACCTTTTTCTAGTTAATAGGCTAAATTTGTATTAGCTATTTTTGACTTCAGGGAAACTTAAGTCTTACAACATTTTCTTTTACTCCAATTTGTGCAATATTAAAAAGGAATTAAATTTTATTGTTCTGAATGTGTTTTAATTAAATGAGCTGAGTTTCATTATATGCAAATTTATTTTCTGACATATAAATGATCTCTGCATGTCAGTAATAGAAGTTTGGTGTGATTTGTTCTTAGCAAACAGTGTATTCAATAGATTTAGCTTTTCTGCATAATTTTTCTGAGAATATCATACAGGACAATAGTAATTTGATCAATAATAATATTTAGGAATTTTCTAATTAGAACATTTAAATAAACCCAGTAGTTGAAGCAGTATTTTCTTAAATAATGTAAAATTAGCAACATACAGCTAATTATGTTGTGTTTCTGTTCAATGGGGTATTACTAAGTTTCTGAAACAAAGCAGAACTAAAAATTAAGTCTCAAATAAATATTTCCTGAACATACTACAAAAAAATAAACCAGTTAGAATTATTAGGAAATCTGAATGGATAGCCAGAAGAGTCAGAGTTCACTAGATCATATCTCGAGATTATATTTTGTAAGATCTACAGAAGCTCGGCAGAATCCTTCAGGCTGTGTCGTAGTGTAATATTAGGTGGAAAAAGTTGGTGTACACTGGACTTGGATAAGGCACACATCAGTGCTTCGGTATCTGGCTTGCTTTGATTTCAGGTTGCAAGATGCTGAAGACTGAAAGTTCTGGAATGAATTCTAGAAGTGTGCTGGTTAGCAGCAATAATTGAGTGTTTTTAGGAGCATCAGTACATGCTGTACTTGTACAGCATCAGTAATTTTGCTGAAAAAGCAAATCTTTAAAAGAGATAAAGTGAATTAGCTGGGGATGTTTTTAAGAGCAGTTGTACTGGAAATGGCTCAGTGATTAAACAAAAGTAAGAGGTAACGTAGTTTTCAGTTGGTCCAGGGCAGCTCTGTAGGAAGGATGCTCTTTGGTTACAAACTTGTTTGGCATTTTGAGCTTCATTATCACTGGTTTATTCTGGCAGATAAAGTTTTCTGTGGGCACTTACATTTGTCAATGCAGCACTATATGAACTTTTATCATAAGGATAATATGGCAGATTACCCACCCAGCTAGAACAGCTAGAAATTTTTTTATCCTATCCACGAGTTAACTGAGTCTTTCTCTTTTGTTCGTTAGGGTTTTTTGGCTGGTTTGGGGTTTTTTTTGTTGGGGGGGTGCCACTTTCCTCTTTTAAGTCAAAAGACAAATTCTTTGCCTCTTGTTACTATTTTTCTCCTGTATCTGTGTGTTTTGGACTTATTTTCATTCTAATTCATTAATAATTCAAAATGAATGTTCAGTAGTTTTGCACATATTTAATTTTTATTACTGAATTAGATTGCTTTCACATTGTCCTAGTTATTGGTGCCTTATATTTGGCAAGCCTAGCTTTGTAAGTCTGTATTTTAATTCTTTGTCAGTGAGGTGAGAGGAAAACATTATTAGCCTCCTTCTATCCAGCTGAGGCCAGGTGTTGTGCATTAACATGTAAGTAGTGCAATTAGTGCCAATTATGATTTTAAAAGAAATATTAAAATCTTCAGGAACACAGTTTGTCCCCCATACTTTTTTGTGGTTTCCTGCTTTTGCTTCATTTTTTAGGCATCTGTTCTCACTTTCAGTCTTGATTACAGTAGGGCTTCAAGCTGACATTTGCATCACCAGGTTAGATGTGTAAAAAGAGACTCTGGATGATAATGCAGAAAGAGGAATGTGGGTCAGATTGCACTTAATTCTCTATTTTATTATACATCTCAAGGACATAAGATCTACTGCAAACTGCACAGATCCCAGGGAAGCTGGGATGCTCTCAGCTGCTGTTGAGTATGTGTGAACATAAATGCAGCAGGCAATCGGTGGTAGCTGTGGGGATAGTTTTTAGAAGAATGGTAAATCTGATCGGCCAGTTTGAGACTTCAAAATAAAACTTTACTATAGATCTATTCAGTAATGACACACTTCTTGTTGGGATGTCCTGTCGGTTTGCAGAACCTAGTGCTTACACCCTCCTTTACCTTGTAAATTCTGTTACTTGGGTACTAGCTACATGTTTTCCTGTGACACCTGAGCATCAATCATAGTTTCTGTCTTTCTGGTTATATTGCCCTCGTGTGTTAATAAAATGTGTGTATTTGCTGTGTGGCTGTTACTGGCGTTGGTTACATGCTATTTTTGCATGCTTCCATTTGAGCTCAAGCCAAGCTAATATTAAATATTTCCTAATTAGTGGGCTTAAAATTTATGTCAGGTACTCTACTTGGACTTCATTTCCACAGAAGCCTGTGCTTCTGCAGTGATCTTGGGGTCTCTGTAGATCTGAGTTCTTTGATAGCCCCCTTCTGTTGCCAGAGAGCTCTTCCCTACCCAGCGATAGTTGGGACTGAGCATATCATGTCTCACATCTCACTTGTTACAGGAAATCTTGCTGCTTCTTCAAGCTCATGGTGTTGAGAACATATTTTAGGTATCTGAAAAAAAAAGTCGGTTCTTCATCATTCTCTGCCTACGAGACAAAAGATGGTGAATTCTAAGTAAAACAGAATAAGGTATTTGTAGTGATATTTGCATTTATACATGTTTGTGGCAGGAATGTAATGACAAGTAAGATGTGAATCTTTTGTACTAACTGTTTTCTCACTTTTCAATATACCTAGAAATTAAGACTGCTTCTTCTGTCTTGTCAGATCTCTTAATGAGCTAACGGGAAGGCACAGTTGTCTTGACTGCTTTCTTAGGTTCTTCTGTTCTTAATGTAATTCAACCTCAGTGCATTTCTGACCGGTTCTTTCATCTCATGATGATTCTGAGATGCTGATGCTCAAGAAAATCCCAAGTGCTGGAAGATGAGTACCTTTCTGTTTGTGTAAATTGACACATTGACTTTAAAGAAAAGCTAAGTACCTTTAATATTGACATCAGTCTTCTATCTGCTTCATCGTGTGATCCCTCACGGAATAATAATGCAAAAAAGTAGTTGAACAGTACGGTTTGTTTTGTATTAATATTTAATCTGATACCAAAAGCACTTAAAGGAGCTGGGGATATGAGTCTTCTATCAGAAATGGCTTCTTTGTTGCACTGAGTGGTTGCTACCCAAGTAAATGAAACCAAGAAGTTTGTTCAAGTATCATTAGGTTTTAAAAATTGTTCTGCTGGGAAAGCTTTTGTTTCAGTTTTAAGGGTTGTTTCTTCAGAGTCAATCAAAAAGCAACTTCCTTGATGCTAAACACAAAGGTACAAATTAAGGCTAATAAACTGATATTGAGTGAGTCAGAGAAATACTGATAAATGTGAATGCCTCTCAGATCATTCTGCAGCTCTGAGCTGTGGAGGAACTGGACCGCTTTCTAAAGAAAATAATCAAATCAATGAAACATCAATTATTAATGTTTTGTGATGCTGGAAAATTGGAAGAGCTGAAAGAAAATCAGTGTACTGCTCCAATCCCAGAGAACAATGAGCACACCCAAGGTTTTGCAAGCTGAGCTTTCCCCAGCTTTGCCTGCTTCCCTGGGAGTGTGTTGGGAGGCAGTGCTGACAGGGTGATGTGAGGATTTCAGCTTTTGTTTCAAGTAAAATAGTGTTCCTCAGTCATGGGAAGCATGAAATGATTCCCATTGGGCCTAAAGGCTCTCATAGGGAAATGGATTAAAGGGCTTAAGAAAATCTCATAATTTAGAGCTATACCTTGTTTGTTAGAGCTTTAGTCATTATTTCTGTACAATTCAGTCATAAATACTGTTTGCATCCCTATGTGGTGTTTGCTGCCTCTTTCATTTGATCATTGGAATGTTGGATTTGACCATTGTAATGTTTGGTTTTGACCGCGCAGTTTGGCGGCAGCTCAGGCCCACCTCTTAGTCCTGTGGTACAGTGGTGGGCTGCCTGCTTTTGCCACGCATTGCTATTGCCAGCAGCTATTGTTTCTGCACAAATCAGTTGCTCATTGATTAAAGGACTTTGCAGGGGTAGGAAAAGTAGGCACTAATGCTTGCAGCAATCACTTGAGTGCTATTCTCCCCTCCCAAATTATATCTGGGGCATAGGTAACTGGAAAGTGCCATGTATATTGGAATAGGTCCTTCATTGCCAATTAGGGATTACTGCAAGTTGTGCATCATCTTAATGTGTCAGCAAAACACGTTTTTTCCTTCCCCCATCCCAACCACATCACCTTAATGTCTTTTAAATCTCTTTTCCTAAAGTTTCAAACTTGCTGGAATATTTTGAACTCAAAACTTTCACTCTGAAAAAGACCATATGCTCATTCATGAGTGAGCTACTCACAGTTTTCTTGGCATTCTGATACCTGATTTCTTAGGTGTTCATGTTCATTGTACACAGAACAGTACCTTGGCCATTAGCAGGTAAGTCAGGTCCTGCTGCTGACTGCAGGCCGGACAATTTGGATATGCTCTTCTAGAGTAGAGTATCGAAATCAATGAAGTAACTCCTTTGGATTCCATCTGAGAATCTGTTTTTTCTCTCCAGTTCTTCCACAGACAGATGGTCTTTCGTACAGCAGGAGCAGCATTTCATACAGCTATCTTAGATCTCTTGAATTTTAAGGAGGTAGATTTTATGTTTTCAATTGTCCTTTAATAAGTTTCATTGTGTTGCACAGCACAGTGAGTGGGATGATGATGTGGGTGCTTTATATAGTAATTTTGGCGGTAGTACTTTGCAGCAGTGCTTTAGATGTCTAAGGATGTTATTGATTGGCATTCCATTAGTTTTAAATATTGATAAGAAATCATTCATTTATTTTATGCATAATTTCTGTCACCTTGTTTTGGCTATGGAAAGAACCGATCTATTAACTTCAACCACAATATTTATGGATAAAATCCTTAAGCTTTAAAATTATAAATAATTACCTGTTGTCACAGCACTAATTATTGTACATACAGTGTCAGCAGAGCTATAATCTATCTGTCCAATATGTATTCTACTCAAATTGCATTAATCATAACTTGCTTAAATGTTAGCAAATGACTCTGCAAAGTACTTGCAATAGCATTTCTTGTAGCCTAGAAATAATGAAGATGTAAATCACATCTACGCATCATTGCCATAATATTCTTATGATGGGATATGAAACTGCTGCATCCGCTTTTGTACTAATATTTAAGACAGATACTCTTTGTGATGGCAGCATGCTGTAGTTCCTCAGTTTATTTCCAACTGTGTAGGGCCATGTTGTAGTCAATTGAATTAGTGAATTTAGATTTATTTTTCAAACTACTCATGAAAGTCAATACTAGTTAAGTATACTCTAAATTCAGAATAACATTGTATACTTTTTGAACATGGTGCTTCACATTAGCGTGCATGCTTAGAGTGGATTTTATCCTATGAAATTCTGTGAATATTATCTTCTCAGTGCAAATTGTCATGGTTTACTCTCTTCAGCAAGGATATGCAATTTTATATGACATTGTATTGCTTCAGGACCTAATTTTGTGTGCACTTGTTTATATTGTGCAATTTGCTTGATTCTTATTTTGCTTTCTTAGTGTTGGAGTCGGTGTTCCTTTATGTATTGGCAATACCAGCTGCAGCATTTGTGATCAGCTCAAAAGCAAACGCTCCCCCAAGCCTGAATGTTGGGAAGCGTAAGCAGAGTTTATTGAAGAGACCACCAGCTCAAAGCTTCTCTCCTAATTTCTTCCTGTGGGAAAATGCTTTAGAACTATTTTCTTGTCATGCGCATTTCAATGCAGAAGCTTCTCACTGTTGTTCAAGTGATAAACCTGAGCAGCCACACCAGGAGTTGAGTCATGGTACCCATGGGGCTGAGGCAGGAAGGATGAAGCTGAGCTAGTTTGCTTAACTGCTGAGCTTTTTTTTTTTCCATCAGCAATTTGTATGTTGAATTGCCAATCTGTGCCATAAATTCCCATCCAGAATTTAGTAAATATGCAAAAAATTGATAGTCTTCCAAGATGATTTAAAACAGCAATATTTAAGTAAAGTTTTCAAGCTCATCTAACATGAGCTCAGTGGAATTGAAATTTTTGGAGGCTGTAAATTTCAGTCCTTTTTTGAAGAGTGTCGGTACTTGGAAGGCTTGAGACTTTGTCCCTGAATTTTGTTTATCACAAGGTTATCAGCCATTTGATGGCTATCATCATGCCGGAGGATCTCAGGAGAAGGGGATTTTAAAAGTGTTTTTCTAAACAAAATGAATAAAAGTAAGACAGAGTAATAATGAGGAGCTGCATTTGTCAGCTGCTTTCTGAAGTGTGCCATACTTGTTGCTAGGATAATGGAGAAAATTAATACATCCTGTCAGGACCGCATGACAGGAACACTGAAAAGCTCTGAAGTGACTGTACACAGTGGAATAAAGGAAATCCACTTTGATCTACCATTTTTGATGTTTTATAATTGCACTTATTATCAGGTCCTTTACTCTCTTCTTATTTGACACAAGATCCATTATCAGTGACAGCATGAATGCGAACATGGGCTTGATTTGAAAAACTACTTGGGATGAGGTAATGGGGAAAAAAGCTTTTTGTTCCTAACTGTTGAGAAAAGGAAAAAAAAATTAAATCATTTATGTCAGTGCTATCAGCTAATATCTTCCGAGAAATGCTCCCCTTCCAGTATAATATTGTTTATATGCTGTGTTTGAGTAGAGCTTGTTTAATTAGCTCCCTAATGAAATATTATGTAACAAAATGGAAATTTATCATTTGCTTTTATGCCTTTGTTCAGTGATAAACTAGGGCAGGTCACTGTGCCCAGCCTGGACTAGGCACTGTTTTCTTCCGTGCTGCATTTGAATAGAATTCATTTAGATTTTTTTTTTTTTTAAATGCTGTCTATTGAAGATTTTCAAACAAAGGGATAAAGTGCTGTCCTGTGAGCTTTCCATGCTGTCTCTTATCTCTCGTATGTGAGATGAGAAGTACTGTTTCACAAAGAGGCAGTTTACCAGGTATCTTGTCTTTTATTGAGCTGTAGAGTAGAATTAGACTGTTTTTATAGCATCAAGGGTATGTGCATACATTCAGAATCCACGCAGCCTTTCTCTCGTAAATGAAAAAAAAAGCCCAATTGGTTATTCAAATGGACTTCAAGTTATGCCCAGAGTTTTACTTAGTTCCTACTGCAATCAACAAGAAGCTCCAGTTGGCTATATTTAACCTACATTCTGTTTACTTGGCTTGGTAGGTAAAGAAATAAATGACCAGAGTACTGGTGACACATTGGTCGGGGCAGACGTGCTGCCCCAGGTGCCAGCCCAGCGCCGCGCAGGAGCCCCTGTGCCTCGTGAGAACAGCCTCTGGCTTCAGAGCGCAGTCAGTGACAGAGAAGTCTGCCTCCCTGACTTCTGTCTTGCATTTAAGTGTTGCCTGTATCTCTATGGTAAAGCTTTAAAATGTAAAATCACATTTCTTTGAATGTGTGCTGAAACCCAAACATTTCAGGAAATGTGTCAATGCCAGCGACATTTCCCTGAAGAAGAGATCTCTCTTTGGAGGTGAGGCTCCTCATCAGAGCAAGAGACTCACACAGGAAAGGCAGTTGTCAAGATACTCACCTGAAAAGTCGGATAGTGGTGAGGAAGAGGGTTGCAAATTATATCCTCATACCTGGTACACAATTAAGTCTTCTCCCTTCCTCACTCTCTCTAATCTCTTGCAAGCTACTTCACTGCATATGAATAATCAATGCTGAGCCTCCCATGCTCAGATGAAAGCTGTAAAGGTTGGCTTTCTAGATTTATGGGGAGTCGTGTTTCCTCTGCTTTCTACCCTTAAGTGTTCTCTGCACTGCCTGGTTATGCCTGCATGCATTGGAGTCTGGTGAGCCATCCTGTCAAGTCTCAGGAAAACTTGTCACCCTACATTCACTATTGCCAAGCTTAATAAGACTTAGCACTTCTATAGTGCATTTTTATGTTCAAAGTGTTATAGGAATATTAAATCAAATACTGCTCTCAGCTGAACTGTATCCCCATTCATTGCTCAGTTTTGCTTGACAGTAAGAACTTGGGACAGAAAATAAAGGGCTTCATTGCACCAATGGAAGCATCAGCAGAGACTGTGAGAGAGAAGGAATGTGTTACTGTGCCCGTCAAGAGAGTGCACTTGGCAGTTCCCTTGTGTTCACCTGGCATATGTGAAAGGAAAGTGAGACATTGTTTCATTCCATTTATGCTTTTCCCTTCCTGCTTTTGGTTGGGGAGTGCATTGACTTGAATGATGGGTGCTTTCCACCTATTTTTGGTACACATAAGGACCACTTGTTCTTGTGATCTGTGTATACTTCCAATAGTAACTCCCTGCAGTCCCGCTCTGGAATCTGTGGCATTCCAGGTTCAGAATTTTCTTATAACTCAAAAAAATTTGTTCTGGAAATCTTCCAGGTGATTTTGCATATTCAGCAATGATGTGGACAATGTCATTCACTGTAACAGCAGCCATTCAATGATTCTCTAATAATATAACCTATATATAACCTTTGTCTTTGACTAGTGCCTATGGGGGGCTTTTATTAGGAGACATGGAGATTTTTGCTGTTGCTATGGGGTTGTAAGGGGTTTTCTGTAGGGAAATAGTCATTTTTAAAGCAGGATGACGTGTTTAGTTTTGTATAGTTAAATCACGATAATTTTACCGCTGGCTTTATAGCATGTGAAATGAAGCAAATGCTTCACAATGAAGATGAACGCAAACATGCACAATGCTGTCATCCTCAGGGATCATCTGGAAGGGGATGAATCACTAATCAGTAGATGAATAAACTTCCCAAATCATTTTACTTTGTATTAATGTTGGAGCCTGATCAATACCATAAATGTCAACTCCGGTTTCTGTCATTTAGTTTGATCTCATGAAGTAAACGTTTTTGCATTAGCTATGCTGTCACGTGTGTGCAGCAATTTTTTTAATACAGATAATGTAACAATATAATCATATTGTGCTATCGAATTGCAAAGATACTCACATGAGATGAATTTTAGCTCGGCAGATGTTCTTTCTGCACCGGCTCTTTGGGACCAGTGCCGTTGCTTTGCAGCTCGCAGAGCGAGTCTGGGTGCTGGCACATGCACTGCAGAGCTGAGCTGGTGACAGATCCTTCCCTTCCCTCTTTTTGCCTGTCTAATCAACAGGACAGAATTAGAGCTTTCGAGATCACTGCAGGCTGTAAACTAGCCTGGAAGTGTCTCTGCAGCCATCTGATGTTCCCTCCTACGTTAGGCAAAATTTTCATCTGAATTTGGACTATGGACTACCATACAGCTGGCTTAGATTATGTCTTTATACTCAGTTCTTCTTTTTTCAGCTGGAACCAATTCATTGACATGTTTACTCTAACATTTTTCTGCCATGTATTATTTTCTGCAGTAGGGTATGCTTCATTTTGATAGATATGTGGTGTGTTGCTTTTTCCTCAGTATAAGATTGTAAAAGACAGTGGAGGAGGAGGAAGGAAGCTATGTTTGAGCAGCCCTCTCCTTTTTGATGTGTATGATGTTTTTTTCTTTCCTAATTTCTACTTCATGTGAAATTCTGAGAAGTTCAGTTTCAGCTGAATGCTGCAACTCAGCTCTAATAATTACTTTTAAAAGATCATTTTGAAATTGTGTAAGCTGAAACTGTCCACTGATCTTCATCCATTTTGTCCATCCTCTTTGGTAAAAGGTAACTACTGCACATAATATTGCCAGCTACTCCCTCCACTTCCCTGGTACATTTGCTTTATTTGCATTCAGTCTGGATATTCCATAATAAGGGAAGGCAGGTGGATAAAGCACAGTGCAGTGAACAGAACTGGTTGTTCTATCCTAGTTTCCTTGGTTATTGTGTTTCTCAGTGCTGAGATGAGTTTGGCAGAAGGTGCTTTGTTACTTCGTTATTGCATCATTCAGATTGAAGAGCAGGAGTCCCATTTATACTGCTCACAAAATCTGTATGAGGTTATTTTCCAGTATTTGCTAAGAGTCATGTATTTCAAAAGACTGAAAGTAGGCATCAAAATTAGAATTTAAACATCAGTATGAGGATTAGAAGGAGGCTATTCTGTTCTGGACAGTAAATCATGTGTTCAGTTTCAAATTGCTGCTCAAGTGTCAATACACAGCTCGCTCCGAGATCTGCAGATGAACTATTTCTTCTTCAGCTTTTAACTTTTGCATTACTGGTGGTACATAACTTCAAGGCAGATAAGGCAGATCCATTCTTTTTTTTTTTCAGCCATCAGAAGGGATTGCCTTAAACTTGTTTCACCAGGCTGAGTAAATTATATGCTTCTTTATTTTCCCCAAATGTTTTCTGACTAAACTAGCCATGTCCCGATGACATAGGAAGAAATTCACCAGTGGCTGGAATTTGGTTGAAGTTCTCTGGCTGGAGCAGGAAGCAATCAGTGAGTGCAGTTTTGCTCCATGCTATTCTAATAATGTTCTAAAATGAAGTCCTTCAAGATTATAAAAATTTGGTTTTGTAAATAAACTGAGGAAATATCAGCCTAACTTGTGTTCTTTCCACTGGATGGAAATTCAGTGGAGACTTTTGTGTGTGTGTAAACATGTATGTTGTATACCTACACACATATACCTGCTTTTTATATGTAGGGTTTAAACTTAGATGCACTGAGATTTGTGTGTATATTGCCTGCTTACTCTATGTGGATGAATAATTATCTATATAAAATTCTACACATAAAATATTTGCAACCTTCTTCTCTCAATGACAGTTTGTAGCAACAACTTTCTAGGTTAAATTTGTTGTTAAAAACAAACAAACAAAACCCACTCCTGAGCGTTCTTTGTTATCAGTTTTAAATTTCTCTCCTAACAGTTTCATTTAGTGATGCACTGTACTTGTATTGGGAGTATAAATAATTGTGTACCTACTGAGTTCGTGATGATGCTTCTCTATCATTTGCATTTTGCTTCTCTTTAGATGACATAATCTATTTAGTTTAACATCACTAATCTACTCATCTGTTTGTAAAATCCCTTCTCTTTTTACCAATCTTTTTCTGAAAACAAGTGGCAAGAGTAGAACAAATTATTCTGCAAGATGTGTATGCGAGGATTTAACACTACTTGCCTTTTTCCTTTCTGTCCAGTTTGGTTTGTTTTCCATGCTGCTGCATTCTTTTACTAGAACTGTACATAGAAAAGAAGTTTTCATTGAGCTGTTTGCAGACATACCCAGGGCCATTTTCTGAGGGCTTGGAGTTAATGTAGATCTAAGCAATCAGTTTGAGGTACCTTGCCTTTGCCAGCGTGAATTTTCATCTTCTGATGTATGGTCCATTCACATACCTCTGCTGGATCTTCATATTTTACAACTCGAAGTAAGTTTGTGCCAGCCTGTATTTTACTAGTTCAGTGCTTCATTTCTTTCTAAACTACAAATACAATAACCCTGTTCCTGGAACAGAATAATACAGTGTTGCACAGCTGATATTTTGAAGTGGCAAATTTTCTGTTTCTAAATATATTAGAAGTAGATACACCCTCTCAAAGTTGGGCTGTTTACTTCTGTGGATACATCTAGCAAACCAAGGCAGAATAACATAATTGAAATCAATGGAGTTAATCCCATATCGTGCTGTTGTAACTGGAAAAAGATGGGCCCTAAATTTACCCCTAAATCTTTCAAATAAAGCCATCCACTCAGAAGTTTGGTCACAACAGGTTTTAAGCCATCATCCTGGCAATAAAAGGAAAATGAGTGATTCTGTGAGGCATACAGCTTTTTGTACCTAAAAATGAAACCTTAAAAACCTATTGACTTTCCAGTAGGTTAATATTTTCTAGTAGGTGACTACAGTCTATAAAAGTCAAGCCTGAAACAGATGAATGTACGTTCTTTGAAGTTGCTATAAATTGCTGAAATTTGCCTGAATACTTACTGTGTAACACAATAAAGTTTGATGCTTAGAGGTGTAATTTTTTTACACCTTAGAGGTGTAAAATTAATTGGAATCCATAAATATACAGGCTCAGTTTACAGAAGCACCGTATCCCAAATTTTCTAGCACGGATGTGCACTGTTGTTATTCAGACAGTGAAAGCCCCTGGCCAGTAATTTTTTCCCCTGGACTTCGCAAGTATCAAAATATGTGAAATACCACATTCTTTTCAAAATTCAAATGTTGAGCTGCCTACGAAAAGTTTCCACCCATGCCGGGTCGCCAAAACCATCAGGTGTGAAATTCTCTGAGCAGTGTGAGGAGGCACTCGCTGCCTGTGCAGTGCTGGCCCTGCTTTGTGAGTCTTTGTTATGGCTTTATTTTCATGGATATTGCACACTTTCAAAGAGTTTTCATCTAAAAGCCATTTTTTCTGTTTGAAATTCTAAAATATGTAGGAGTTTGACATAGGATTCAGAGCTGAACAAAGACTAATAATCTGTTGTCTTTCAAGAACCTGAATTCCTGAGAAGTTAGTGGGCTTGTTTTTCTTTGGTTGTAAGTACTGTAAGTTTCAGTTAAGGTATAATTATTTTTATATCTTATAATTATCATTATAAAAGCAGCTTCACCTAGTCTGGAAAGTAAACAAAAATAGCTAATAATGAGCTCTGAATAATTTGGAGTTAGGTTTCAGAATGGTATGCAAGTACTCACTGCATCAAGCTCTCAGACTTTGAATCAGTTAAAGGCACATTTCTTCTGTAGGAGAAGGTGAGAACTTTTTTTCTTAACATCAGCTCCTGCACTGTTTGACCTCAAAATATTAATTATTTTTTATTTGGAATGAGAGTGTTGATAAATCTTGGAGTCTTTATTAAGGATGTCTTCCTATTTGATGTTTTCTTTTGTTGAGGTTTCAATTATTTAATTACGGGTCTTGATATGAAACTAATCATGCATGCATCCGTATGAAGCTTGCATACTGAAATCATAAAATCATTAAACAGTCATTACTATAAACTGACGTCGGCCTGTAATTTTTGCAGTTAACGGGGGAGTTGATGCTTGGTGAACAATCCAATTAAAACTGGCAACAAAAGACTTAAAATGTCAGCCAAATTGCTTTTTAATAGTCAATGCAGCCATCACAAAACATAAACATTAAAGTCCCCATAGTAGCATAAAGCTTCATGGTGAAACAATTCTAGAAAATGAATAATAATTACAGTATCCTGAGAATTCTCTTAATAGATCTGCGCTCATTAAAATACTTTGTTGGGTAGATTCATATGAAAAAGTATTTTTCCCTTGATACTTCTTTATGCATTTGTTTTGAAGGTTTTATTCAGTATTTTATAGACGTAATTTCTAGTAATATTCAAAAATGTGTGTCTTATTTACAATGAGTTTAAATAACAGTATATAGATAAGCTCTGAGTGAAATACAAAGAAATGTGTTGTGAGGTGAACTGAGGAAACGGTCACAAAGAACTTTTATAGCCTATTAATGCTGTAAAATAATGTAACCTTTGTTAATTTTGAATTGCACTAGATTCCTTTTGCAAGTTGAGCCAGACTAGCAGGAGAAGCTTGTTGAAACTTCCAGGCTGAAGTTAACCGGCTGAATCGGCTTCTGCAGCAGAGGCCCTACTGGTGCTTGATAGATGCTCTGCTCAGAGCTGCAGAGATGGGTAAAAGAGTGCAGGGCTCCTAACAATGGACACCAGTGTGGAGTTAAAAGTATTAAATAGTTCTGTGGAATCAGGGCATAAGGCCCAGTTTGGTGGAGAGGTAGAAGCATATTGGTATTTCAGGAAATGCACGTGCTTGCTAAGTGCCTAAATATGCTTTAGACAGACTGATTTGAGAACTGTGGCCTTGTGTTATGTTCATTTTCAGGCATTACATTGTTTCTGTGTTGTTATTTTGTCTTTCCCTGTAGAAGTTTGGCTTTTCTTTGAAAAATAATCGATTTGCTGTTTGCCATCAGTTACACGTGTTCCATTGTCTTTCCTCCCAGCCAGCTCAGGACTATAGGAGAAGTGTCAGCATTCCTAAATAAAATGTTAGCAAACATCAATGCCGGAATAGATCTTTTTGTAGAAGTATTTGTTTTATTTGTGCATTAAGTTGAGAGGGACAAGAACTTGTAAACTACCTCCAGGGATAAAAGGCAGGAGTAGTCAATCAGCTAATTTTACACTGAGGTATATCCTTTAACTAATATAGTGTAATTTAGATAGCTTGTAAAATCATTTGCTGAGCAACAAATAGACTTCTGTTATGCTATCTGACAATTACATTCAGCCTCCTTAAATGGTACCTTGTAATTCTAAGGGTTACCAAGAAAAAATGGATGCTAACTATCCTACAGCTGAGGTTACCATTTTTCTTCCTTTAAAAAAAAATTGTTTCCCTTTTTTAAAACAATAATTTTCTCTTTAAACAGATAATTAAAAGATAATTTGAAATTAATGTCTATTTAAAAATTTGTTTCTTTTCTAAAGCAAAACTTCAAAAGGACAATATATGTTTTGAGACTGTAATTTGTCTTAACTTTTCTCTAAGAAATTTGTCAAGTAAAGTTTGTGAAGCAGAATGTAAGTGAAGTTGAAAACAGTCTCTGGTTTCCTGTGAGCTCTCTACCTTGGCCAACAGGGAGCTAATAAGGTTGCTGAGAAAAATATGTCCTACTGTAATTTATGTTTTAGTTGCAAATTGGTTTATAGGTTAGACTGCTCTGATGAAAGAATAGGAAGGGACACATGTACTTGGATTTTATTTTTTTAAATGCTGTCAACAATATTTCTTGACCAGTACTAAGCACATGTGCTTGCTGATTGTCAACTTATTAAGAGTGGCTAAAACTAAACTCCACTAAAATGAGGTGGAAATGTCTTCTTCACTGAGGAAGTGATCATATTCCTAATTCCCATAACAAATTTGAATGTAGGTGCAGCCATTCAGGAAGAGACGGATAAAAGCATTACTGGTTTCACCAAAAGCCATTCATTTTATTGGTTGATAGCCTGACTCTGTATAAAGATTTCTCTCTGATATCCAAAATGTCTAGCAGGAAATTGTAGGAACAAACAACTCTGCTACCCCATACAGTCTACAGAGAAAGAAGAATCTCTTTAAAACTCAATCTCAATTCAGTTTTATTCACCAGAATTCATCTCTACAGAGCCAGTACAGGGGATACAGATTTATAACCAGAGGCCACCCAGTGAATTCTGGTTAAACTTTGTAGGGGAAGGGATGTTTGTCCTGAACAGCCGGCTTTGAGCAAGCTGTCTTCTGCTTCCCTGCTCCTGTAGAGCACAGCCATTCAGACAGCCCCAGCACTGCTGTGGTGCCCACTACACCTCCTCCCCAGGACAGCGGGGAATTGGGCTAGAAGTAAACTACTCTATAGAGTGTTTTTAAACTGCTTTTAAAAGCTGTTTAAAAACAGTTTTAAAAACTTTTTTTTCTGCTTTTAAATCCCCAATGCCATTATATGGCCACAATGAAATAATTTTTAGCTATTTCAATGTTATGGCCATGCATGGCGCTCCTCTGTGTCCTCCAGCTGATGTTGAACCCTGCGTAAGGCTTTATGCCTCACCCTTACAGACATCACAATCTGTTTGCTGGCTACAGTGTTACACAAAGTCTAGTTGCAGAGCTTTTTCTCAACAAAAATACGTTTTAGTGTTTATTTATAAAACTACTATTTTAGAATTATTTTGACTAATTTGAGGTAGATGTGCGTATAGAGCCACAGTTAAATTCTATATGTGTTTTCATATTATGGAGGCATTTAACAGCTTTTTCTCCCCCTCCACAGTTTATTATATAACCATAGATAAATGATTTTTCTTTTTAATACTCCCTGTAATTATAGAACAGTCACTGTAAATATATGTAAAGATGCTCATATCAAGCAATTTAATGTCAAGATGAAATCCATAATAAAGCATATGGAATGTGGTTTTATTGAATAAAAGAGACCTTCATTTTTCTGTTTAAGCTAGAAACATATTCTTCAGAATATTACAAATATAGGTACTAGTGTACGTTTCTCTGGATGTTCCCTAATTAGTATCTTTCTAAAAGGTTTGTCTTAAAAATGAAGTAAATAGATGTGGGTAGAGTCACGTCCCAAATGATCCAGAAGAGCTTCAAGCTTCTGCATCTGTACATGGTATTGATTGTAAAAATGGGTGTAGGATTTTCAGTTATGCTCTGCAAAATCATGTCAGGAGACATTCTGGATATCTGGTTTTTGACAGGATAATCTGGATTGCAAATAGTTAGGTGTCCTGAGAAAATGTTTTATATATCCAGGTGGGAGAAACTGGAGTATGGTTCATCCTTGAAGTGAGAAAGTTCAGGTACTTCCACCTTGAAGTAAACATAGAGTAAGTTTGCGGTGCTGCCAGCAAAGCACTAGGTCTGTCTCAGTCAAGATAGCTACAAGACCCACTTGGGATCTTGCCCTCAGTAATTTCAGGGCCCATCAGGGTTGAAGTTTGAGTCCTGATGTAACTGGCAAGTTTACCATGACTTAGGGTTTATCATATTATCATATTTCTGTAGAGCCACAGAATAGTTTATGTTTGCAAAAATATGAATCAACAAACTGATATCTCTCATGGCTGGACTTTAAGTTGAAAAGGATTCTGTACTTTGGCGAACTGGTGGGGCTCGTGTCACTGTCCCCAACCCAGAGAAGGCAGCTACTAAAAGGGAAGCGTCTTCCTCTCAGCCCTCACAGGGCAGCAAGCTCAAATGCTGCAGGGCTTTATGTTGTATGGGTCTGTAACCGGGCATGGCCTCAAGCAGTCTTTTTTTCCTGAAAATGTTGCAAAATAACAGGAACACGGATGAAGCAGGTAAGAAGCAGGCAGGATGGTGACAAAGTGATTTAATATGTCCATATTCATGATATTTCCGCTGACATATTGGGCTGAATACACAGTGTATTTCAATATGATTTATAGTTGCTAATTCCATTACCCATAGATCCCTTTCAGAAAGCCCTCACAGCTAATGAGTTTAATAACACAAGGGCCAAAACTTGAATATTTATCACAGCCGAAAACCATCAATAACTGCGGAAACATTAATTTTTACAGCCATGACTGCTTGCAACCTATTTTACCAATCATAAACTGCTCTTTAATCAAAATCTGTTCACCTCTAAGGTCATCAAAAATTTGCTGCCAGGCTACTTGTAAGTGCCTAGCTTTTGCAAACCTAGATGATAGCCTTACTCTGTAAGCTATAATCTCTCCGGCTTTGTTCGGAGTTTTAGAATAGTGATTGTACTATCCCCTGTGAGATCCCACTGATAGAAGTTACTACTCGTGATATTGACTGAACCCACCGCTTTTAAGTAACGGCAGGAATTACACATTCTCCTTAAAATATCACCTTTAAGCTGGCTGGGAGCTGTCAATCTTCGTTCTGTCCTTTGAATGCCATGTGATGTTAATTGTACCAGCAGCTGCTTGATCTGCTAAACAAACCACTGGAAGCCTGAGCTGGTTGTTTAGGCTGTTCGCTCAGACTCCATCAGAACTGGAGTGCTGCTTTTCTTCTCCCTTCACATTTTGCCCTTGACCTCTCTGATTCAGCCACCAAGGGGCCTGTCTTGTGTTGGCACAGACTGTAGTGATTTAAGAGAGTCCTGTCTCAGCTGGATGGGTATTAGAATCTGACAGATGTGCCACCTGCAACGAAGGAAAGGGAAGGGAGTGAGTAGGAGTTTCATTGCAAATTTTTCATATTAATTGACATAAATGTGAGCATTTCACATAAATTGAATGTTTTTCACATAAATATTATACATGGAGCACATTAGTATTTAACAGCTATGTGAAGAAGTACCATAGAACAAAGCTATAATTCAGGCAGTTCAGTAGAATAAAAGCACCTCAGGAACTGTTGCTCTTCATTCCCCTCTGGCAATGTTAATTTTATATGAACACACACCGGCATGTTTATATTGTCAGGTGCTTCTGCATGATAACATTTAAACCTTGCATCTCACCCACAGTACACAGCATTATAACCTGAAACTCGTTTCAGGTTACAAACTACAACACAGAGAGGGACATTTTATAGTGCAGTGTTTATGACCAAAATTATTCTACTTTAGCCATCAGACTCCCAAGTTAAAACACTGAGTGATGGAGTTAATTAAGGAGGAGTACTGCTGTTGTAGCTCTAATGCTCTACAGCTAGGAGAGGTAATGTCTTTCATTGCACCAGCTGATACAGCTGCAAAAAAAAAAAAGAGCTACCTTTGGGCCCAGAAGCCCTTCTTTTCGTTTATTAACATTTCTAACATCAGAAAATGCAGAAACACTCCCCCACACACCTTAAAAAAAAGAGTATATCAGTCTTATTTCGAGAATTCTGTGGAGTAAAACTGACAAGTATACAGTACAAGACAACAGATTCCAGAATTTTTTGACTCCCAAAAGACAGAATGCATCCTATCCAGAAAGTTGGAAAAGGTGGCCATGTGATGGTTCCCTAGAGAGAAATCACTGCCTTTCCAGCTCTAATGAGTTCTAACCTCCATTCTTTTGCCTGATAAAATTCTCTCACATCTTTCTGCAGCTGAGTCAAGAAATAGTTGTCTGCAGAGACCCTTTCGAGACACTTAAAATTTATTTCGAAAACACTGAGATCTCTAATATTTTTTTCACTTTTGTCATGCCACTAATGGAAATTTTACCAGAAATGGAGCCCAGCAGTGTTACCATCCTGATGGAAAATTACTGGCAAATGCAGAAGCCTTGATGATGAAAATTCCTTATGCTCGCTGTTTCTGATGGTTTTAGGGCATTAATACCTGATATCATATGCAGGTAATAAAGTCCACTTACACTGTTTGACTTGTGAAGATTTTCTAGTAGACAAGTAATACAGCATTTGTTTGTCAGAAATGAGTCAAAAGTGTAAATTAAAATATGGGAAAATCCCAGGCTCATGTTAGACTACCTAAATAAATATGGAATCCATAAGGAACTTTAGCCAAGTTTAGTGCTATATCACAAGAGTCTGTATTAAGCAGAATTAAAGAAGTATAAAACATTTGCTTCTGTAAAAACAAGAGTGTTTTAAAGAAAGATCTGCTGGTGATGGTCCCATCATTCCTTTTTCCTCTGGTGTTCAAAACTGGGTAATTATGTTTTTGAAAAGTTTCCTAGAATAAGGTCCAGTATGAGTGTTTATAAAATATAGTTACTTAGGTCATATAGGACCAGTTTAGCTTTTAATGTAAAAACATTAAAAGGAACAAGAAAAGGAAGTGCTGCCACCATAAGAAGTCCTTACTGCTTCTATGTGGAGTAGAGGGAGGTGGCAGAACTTCCCAGTGCATAAAGGGGTTATAAGAGCAAGAGAGGGACTTTTGACAAGGGCACGCAGTGATAAAAGGAATGGATTTAAACTGACAGAGAGCAGACTTACATCAGATATTGGGACGAAGTTCTTCCCTATGAGGGTGGGGAGGCACTGGAACAGGTTGCCCAGAGAAGCTGTGGGTGCCCCATCCCTGAAAGTGTCCAACGCCAGGTTGGATGGGGCTTGGAGCAACCTGGGATAGTGGAAGGTGTCTCTGCCCACAACAGGGAGCTTGAAACGAGGTGTTTAAGGTCCCTTCCAACCCAAACCATTCTGTAATTCTACGCGTGCTTAAAAAATAATCCCAGAGTGGTTTGTAACTGAGCAGTAGTATACCCACAGAACTTTTAAATAAACTGAATTAAACTCCCTGAACATATGTTGCTGTTTCATTCATTAAATAATGGATTGCCAGCTAATTCACACTCTACTGAGATGCATCCAGTAAATAAAATTTTAAAAAATCCAAACATACTAAGAAATAATAAATTCAGGAACTGAAAGAAATTAAAATATTTCAAAAGCACTACAGGTTAGATGCAAACCTTTTATGGTTCATTACGTTTTAGTGTATTCCCTCTGATATACTTCACCTAATAACAATACAGGCTATTGTAGCCTTGTCAGTAAATGATAAAACAGTTCAATTACCCTGTCTTTTATATGGATCCAAAAAGTATAGCAAAGTATATTTCAGAACTGTTAGGAAAATAGTTCTGCCGAGGCTTGGCTAATTTTCAAAACTAACTTTAAATTGTGTGCTAGCTAGTTGATTAAGTTGTTTATTTAATTTTTGCAGTCTGTAAAGCAATTTGGCTACATGTTTATGATTACAAAGGCATTTTAGCCTGACTCTTAAGGAAAATGAGTTTATTTTAATGCTGCTCTTGTCCATCCTTCTGATCTGTCCATCCAATACCTTTTGAACAAAATGGCAGCACTCAACCACCATGGCAGAGCCAGGGAATTTCCTGAGTTAACTGACTTTCCACTTTCTGAAAAGCAGAAGCCTATTAAAAAAGCAGGATCTGAATTATTTCATGTCCTGAAAGGAAAAGCAGCTGTAGCAGAACTCATGAGCTGAAGAGGAGCTGTTGAGCTCTGTGCTCTGTAACTGTGGAATACCAAGCTCCATTGCACAATTGCTAGGGAGCAGCACGTGTTCGGTGCTGTTTGTGGGCCATCCAAAAGGACAAGCCAGAACCAAAGAAGAAGAAACGTTCAGGAGAGAAAAAGAACTACTTCCTTCAAATTTCAAGGGAAAGAGAGAAAGTAGAACTCCTTCAAGCTAGCAGAATTTCAAGGCAAGATTTTCTTGTGTCCAGCTGCCATCCCTGCTGCAGTTTCGCCTGGTGTGAGTGCACGGAGTTTGAGAAGTGTCTCAAAGCAGAAGAGCTAATCAAATCAACACTTACGGTGTTATTCTTGTTATTGAATAATGAAAGCAAAACCCCTAAAAATAATTAAAAAAAACCAGGTAGAAAGAAGTTTGAGTAGAGTTTGTGAAGTGGGTGGGGAATGTGCAAGTTGAAGTAAAAAAAATCACCAGAACGTTGTCTGAGTCTTCAGGAAACATCACAGTTCTCCATGTGCTCTGCTGAAAGGAGAGGACTACTTTAAAAGAATTACTTCTCAGGGGAAAGAATTTAGAAATTTTCTGAACAGTCTCTTTTGTATGTCAAAAAATGAGCTAAATGCAGATGAGAAGGCCAGTGACAAAGAGCAAGAAAATAATTTCTGGCTTGGTTAATCCTCAGGTGGAAATCTGATTTGAAGCAAATTATTGCCAGTGCAAAGTTTGAGCTAAAATAATGTTATATAGCTACATTTTTAGGTGAATGGAAGTTTCTGTCACATCAGTGAAGACAATGAAAACAAATAAGACTGTATTTGCATAACATACGTAAATGTTTTTATGTACAAGAATTAAAAAATATGAACATTATTAGCAGCCATTAAAAATAGAAGCAGGAGTTGTTACAGATAGCATTAGGTAAGCCAATTCCTATATCAGTCTTGTGCATTTTGGAAGCTTGTTGGCTTTAGACAAGTTATCTTGCACAATATCCCCTTTTAGGTATTTAAATCATTTTGTAGTAAGTTATTTTACATAGTCTGCTGTTTATTTGGAGTCCTGAAGAATCCTAAGTGTGCATATTTAGATTTAATGCTGTGTTATGTCTCAACACATTTTTTGTGTTATAAAAATAATGAGATATAGACTTAGTTTCAAGCAAAATAAAAACAACTTTGCCAAAGTACAAAGTCTGTGAAAACTAATTGGAAACTCGGGTTGATTCTCAGCATAATGAGTTTGCAGTGCTTCACTGAAATGAGGGTCTGATGAGGAAGACTTTTTAAATCACCAAAATAATCAGGCTCCGCTGTGAGGTTTTCTGTGATGCCAGTAGCTAGATGAAAGGGTGACAAGTGTGATAATTAAAAAGGAATCCCCCCAGGAAATCTGATGTGTTGATGTATTGTGATAAATTGCGCTGGGAGATATAAGGTACCCTACCAGCCAGAGAGACTTCATGGTTCACAAAACAGAACCAGTCTATTGCGTGGAACAAGCTAAACCTTGTCAGACAATTGTGTGCCATTGACGGGATGGGGATGGGATAGATAAAAGGGGAAGAAGGGAGCTAAAAGATGTGTGGCCATATAGACTGTACAGGTTTTTTTCCCAAACACCTGGGGAAGCAGACACCTTGGCTGCTCGGCATTTACTGCATAGCTCTTGATGTACTTTGTAGAGTCTAACTGTGTGTCCTGGCAAAAATCAGCATTTTTGTAACAGGACAGTGGCTCAATCATTGAAATGGCTTGTCATGCAAATTATAGGTTGTATAATAATCCTGAAAATTTTCTGTGGAGTGGATTTAAGATTGATACCTTAAGTAGGGGAATGTCGTTGATCAAATACATAAGGATGCTGGACATCAAATATTATGTGCAAAATTTGAGTAGCTTTCAATTCTGAAATAGCGGGATACAGGATTTACCTAGATTAATTATTATATGAAAGTGCCTTAGCAGATTATTTTGGAGCCCTGGACTGTTGACTCCAGTGATTTAATTTACTAAGGTCTCCAGTTTTCTAATATGCTTAGAAATGCTTTTCTGGTATATGCAAACGAATATTACAGTGTAAACCTTAGTGCAACTGTAAGAATGCTGCCTTGATAAAAGATCAATGAAATTAAAAGGATTAAGCCTGGGCCAAATCCGTGACAGCTTTGCTTACTACAGCATTGAAAAGCTTATGTGGAGCACTAAACAACCTTGTTTCTCCAGTTGGGGTAGGCTGGGACTGTCACAGAGAAAAAGGTGCTTTTTTTCCACAAGCCGTTCCAGGAAAGGAGGGAATGCGCTTTCATCTGTAGCCTTGAAGACACGTCATGTCATGATGTGAAGGAAGCATGTGCTGTAAATGGATGGCAACAGTTCCTTGCAGGGAATTTTTGCAGGTTCATCAGAGCGTCGCTCCAGCTGGATTTGTGCAAATTTAACTGGACATCTGCTAAGGTAAAAGGGAGAGTGAGGGTGAGTACAGAAAGGGGATAAAGCTGCATTAGACACTGAGGTGAAGTAGATGGAGGAGTTTCAGGTTAACAAGTTCACAGATCACTCAATCTGGCAGCAATTTTTACCACTATCTTCTTTACAAAGTGTTTGCTGTTGTCCATAGCTGTGTATCTGGCTCTACTGAGAGTCTTTGGAGACTTTGAAGAAGTAGAGAAAACAAGGTTTTATTGCTTCTTCAAAGTACCATTGTGCCATGTTTGTGTCTTCGTTGTCCTTTGCCTGAGGATTGAAGCTCAGTGGCTCAGGCTGAGCCACCTTGAGCCGTGTGGCAGCATTTGTTAGCACAGGACAGGACCCTGTGCAAGTGCAGCATTCCTTTGGGGTACTGGGGGGCAGCCTGAGGGTCCCATAGGGCAGTGGCAGCACAGGGAGCAGGGCCTTGGGTATCCACCACAGGCATCTTTGGCTCTGTGTCCTTCTCAGGCTGGTCCAGTGGCTATGAGCTCCCTGCCAGCTCATCTGCCTTTAGCTGCCATAAAAGCTTTTCTCTGGGTGTTTGGATCATGTGCTTCAGAGACCTTTTCCCAGCTCTCATTTAACAAATGCAGTAACAGGCTCCAGAAATGTGTTAACATTGTTTTATAAAAGATGTTTGTTAGGTGGTAGGACTTACTCAGTCATTTTCTCTCTCAAATTGAAGTGCAAGACTAATTTTTATACTGTCTATTTCTTTCATAGATGTTTTAAATGAGAATTATATCTTGTGAAATCAGTTGGTATCTCTGCTGCAATTCAGTGTCGATTTACCTGTTCTTTACCTTCATCCCCAAAAAATCCTGACAAAGTGGATTTTTAAGTGGATGTTATACCACCTTCTTTTTTTCTTTTTGTTTTTTTGGGGTTTTTTTGTTTTGCTGTTGTTGAATTACAGTGCTGTAGGGTGTGTCTGTATCTGATAGTCTCTGTTTCAGTAGACTGTTATATTTTAAATTATTTCAAATATTGCAGCTACATTTACAGGAAACAGGGTTAGAAACATGATAAAGCACAATGCTTTATTCCCAGTAATAATTGTATCACAGAATCACAGAATGGTTTGGGTTGGAAGGGACCTTAAAGATCATCTAGTTTCAACCCCCTGTTGTGAGCAGGGACACCTTCCACTAGACCGGGTTTCTCCAAGCCTTGTCCAACCTGGCCTTTAACACTTTCAGGCATGGGTCAGCCGCAGCTTCTCTGGGCAACCTGTTCCAGTGCCTCACCACCCTAACAACAAATATTTTCTTCCTAATATCTCATGTAAATCTGTTCTCCTTCAGTTTAAGGCTTTAGTCTCCTCTTTCCTTTTTTAATTAAGATGAACATAAATGAACCACTAACTGCAAAACATTTAAAGACCATCTTGATCTTTCTAAAATAATAATCCTCCATGTGTTTTGCTGTCTTTTCCTTGTTGTTTCAGATATGCCTGGTAGCCCACATAACCAGTTCACCTTCAGACCGCTGCCACCGCCGCCTCCCCCACCACACGCCTGCACCTGCGCCAGGAAACCGCCTCCCTCAGCCGACTCCCTGCAGAGGAGATCGATGACCACCCGCAGCCAGCCCAGCCCTGCTGCCCCCACGCCCCCCACCAGTACACAAGATTCAGTGCATCTTCATAACAGCTGGGTCTTGAACAGCAACATACCACTGGAAACCAGGTATGGACCAAGGCGGTGCACAGCAGATCTCAGATGTCGAGGGAAAAAGAAATAAGATAGAGAGGAGGCCTGACATTGACACAAGCCGGTGATGGGCAATTACAAGTCTGTCGTTCAGGACATGCAAATGTGTTTTGCTTTGAGGCCATTCCAAGTAGCCATGTGAGGCCTTATTTGCTTGGTTCATCTAGATCATTAATACTAAAAAAAGCACATTATGCAAAGTTTTGGAAGATAGTGATTTCTTTAAGGTGTGTAGGTTTCAGTGGTATTTTATCATTGTGTGCAGTCAGGATTTGTGCTTGCATATTTGTCTTGCTCTCCCACATTCTCCCAGGACCATTTTGTAACCAGCAAATAGAAGTTTGGTTTAATCAAATTAAATAAATTTGGCACTTCTGGAGTCACACAGAGTCGGGAATGGTTGGGGTTGAAGGGATCTTGGGGATTGATTTGGGGATCATCTAGTCAGGCTGCAGCTTTCCTGTGGATAAGAAAAGACCAGAAATATTACTAAAATAATATTTTCCTCAATACATATTTAAATATGTCATTGCATATACAGCCAAAGAATATAATTTGATAATCATTTGGCAATGCAGAAATGATACCAAGCCAGGTATTGGGCATGGCAAGACTAACCTCTGGGAGCTGGGGAAGGGACGGTTCAACTTCAGGATAATTCACAATTTACACAAATAATCTACTCCAAAAAACAATTGATAGCGAACACATTCCGTATTCAGGCAACTTATATTTCAGTACTCAGTGCTCTGCACAATTTCCTCAGACTTTTTGGCTATAATAAGCTTTTTTTTCATTTGTTCCTGATAAGTATTAGCTAATTTGATGACTTTCAACTACAGCTGTGTTTGCTGACTTGTTTCTTTAAAACAAGATCTTGATTTTCTTCAGTCTTCTTCCTCTTCATTGTGCACAGAGCACCAAGACATTTTAACTAGGGTTTCCTTTGGGTTTTGCCATTTTAAAGCACATAAAGTGCAAGAGCTTGTGAAAGTTGTGTTTGGTGAAACAGATAAATTTCTGACATCCACCTAATTGGATCCAGAAAATACAAGGTATTATGCACAGAAATGTTTGGGGGTTTATAACGCATATGTCCAAGGCCCCATTATCTCAATTAATCACTGAAACCTAGATTTTGTTCTTTTATAAGAAGGTTGCTTTTATTTTATTACAAAAATTAAGCTTAATATACATCTCTAAACACTTGACTGCTGCTCATCAGAAGTGTCGAGTTTTAGTTCTGCTATTAAGCTGGGATTGAAGAATACGCCAATTCATTCTGAAATAAAACTCTCCTTATTTGTCTTAAGGACAAATGTCAGAAAGAATCAAGGAGGATGGAAACTTTTCTGTAAAAATGAACATAAACAACATTTTAGTTCAGCTGGTCCCTCTGGAGCTAGAAGCTTCTGCTTACACAGTCTTCATAAAGATAAATCTCTGTTGTTTCTGGTGTATCAATATCTATTTGTACTTCTTGCTGCAAGAAAGGTGACCCCTGGGTGTTCTGTCCCAGTAACTTCTAGTTCTCTTCAATTAACAGTCAGGTGGATCTTTTTAAGCCTCTCTACATCCGTGCTCACTACATTTCCATCAGACTTCACTGGGGGAAAATACTTTGCAGTTTATTTTTCTTTCGAGTTCAGTTTAATTTTTCTGGTTTCTTTTTTTTTTTTTGCAAATTTGAAGCTTCTCATAAAGGACAAATACAGAGGTATATAGCTGGATCTATAATTATATAAAGGGCTGTGCAGTGAATTAGGAATTTAGACTGGAAAACATCCTATGGGCTACACATTAGTCATTCACAAAGTCTAGGAATTTTCCACATTCCAACCCTTCAGTGGTTGTTTCAGCTGATTTCATGCCCCCACTGGTTGCTCCCAGCAGTCTCTCACAAAGCTGGCTGAAAGGCTGGATAATCCAAAAGGAAAATCTGTGAGTCTGTTTGCCAGGATGTATCTGCAGTTTGTGTGCAGACAAGTGCTGTAGCAGGGGAACACTGTAATAAAAAACATTTGTGATCACCACTTCCCAGAAGTCTGTAGTGCACAGTACAGCCTTAGAGAAAATGCAGGGCTTGAAGCTTGTTTTTCCTTCCTTTACCAGGGAATGATTCTGCTAGAACTGAATTGGCACTTTGGCCTAATATCTGGATCCCCTTGATTTCCTTCTCTGTTAATGTTCAGCTGCCCCTTAAAAATAATCCTACCAAATAAAGAGAAACATTTCATTTCCGTGCCAAATCTTTAATAATAGCAATCTTGCTAATATCTACATATTTAATATGTCTAAGCAGATTATTTTTTGTTACATTTGGAACATTTGCAATCAAAAAGAAGACTTAGACAGTAATGTATTCCCTACTGTAACAACTAGGCAAAAATCAGAATACACATTTCTTCCAACTGCATCTCCTGTTAATCCATAAACAGAACATGTGTTTGATGTTTTATCTACTGCCATGGAATATTAGAGAATTTTCAGACAGGAAAAGATTTCTGTCTTGGTTTGAAAGACAGGTGTCCACCAAAGGAAAGCAGGAGCCTTCCTTGAAATGGAAAAATGTAAACCCCCTCCCTTCGAATTATTTCTAAGTTTGAAATTAAGGGGGCTCTCAGGCAAAGATGTGGGAATAGGAATAACAGTTTTTTACTAGCAAAGAAAAAAAAAGAAAATACAAATGCAATAGTACAATAAAGAAAACTAAACTCTTTCCCCCCCCAAGCCTACTGCCAAAGTTAGAAGAATAGAACCTGACTCCCTGCTGGTCAGGGTGTTGGTAGTAGTCTGGTTAAGTGATGGCTGCAGTCCTCCTGGAGTGGCAGATGTAGTTCTGTCGAAGCAATGGTCCTGTAGAAAAGGTGTAGGTTTCCTCTGGGAATTCAGTGGAAGAAGTTGCTCCTCAGTGGAAGAAACAGCTCCCCAGGGAAATCCAGCCGAAGAGGTGACTTGCTGTCCCAAAACCCCAGACTTTATCCTGGTGAGAATGCTTAGTTCCTTCCCCCCTGGGTGGAGCATCCAACAATGGGATGGTGAGTCATTGGTGGGGCACTGATGGGCCCATTAACAGGAGCCAGTCCAGGAGCCAGTTATCTGTGAGCCATGGGGCCAGGCACTGATGGCCCATTAACAGAAGATAGTCCAGGAGCAGAGTTATCTGTGAGTCATGGGGCAGGCATTGATGGGCCCATTAACAGAAGATAGTCCAGAGGGTGGAGGCAGGGAGTGCTGTCCCAGCTGGTTTTAACAACTTAAAAAAAAAAATGGAATAGAATAATCTGTAACCCAGGACAATTTCCTAGAACTAATCATGTGACTGTAAAACCTATTCACTCTGGACAGACAGAAATGAAGCAAGTTTATAAGTCTGCTCATAATGCTAATGTGTCATATTTATGTAAAAAAAAATCCTGTAGTTCTGAAAATGTTTGCAATACTCAGATTAAACATGTATACTTGCATAATTAGAATTTGAAACCCTAGATTAGATGGCAAAGGGCTGCAGTAAAGACATATTTATGTGTATGTGATTGAAAGTTTTCTTGTACAGTAAAACCTGGTTATATTTTCATAGAAAAGGGCAAATCAGAAATTTTGTTTTGTGCTTCATCTAGAGGTGTTACATGCACTGATCTGCAAAGCAGTTTTGTCAGGACCTAGCTTACTAATGCAACTGTTTAATGATGAAACTGACTTGGAAAGATGAAATTACTTATTCAAGTTCACACCAGCTTTTGGCAAAGCTAAAATTAGAATCTGTCTGTATGTCGTTGCCAAGGCCAGTTCTCTAACTCTGGAACTTATTCTGATTATAAGCAACCCAGATAAAAATAAGAATTAAGAACAGCTTTGAAACTCCATAGGACATGTTATCGAACACCTGCTGCTGAAGGAGTTAGAGAAGAGCTGTACCTGTAGGAGGTGTAGCAGCTCAAACTGGTGATTGTGCTGCAGCCTTCAGCACGGTCATGTGCCCAGAGATGCAAACACAGGCTCCATCTATGCATGCATACACAGTTTGGAAAAATAAACATAGCCATTATTAAAATTACTTATGAACATGCAGTAATTTCATTGTCACACAGAGAAATAATTTTTAAGCATTGCCAGAAAAAGACCGCAAGGTTCTCTCACACCACATAAAAACATGGGAAACATTGATTCTCTTTTTTAGGATAATGTTGTTGGGCTCTCACATAAATCGATTTTTTTCCCTCTCCCCCAGAATAAAGTACTTGCAACCTATTGCCTATTCCCGTCCTTTCCGCTAAAATAATTGTTTTTTCAGGCTTCATAAATACTTTGCTCTAATACTTCAAATCTTATGATTTACAGTGTAATGCATTGTCATTATCTCTGACAGCCCCATCTAAACATAGCTTACTGCTTTTTATGGAGTAAGTATTAAACCATGATAACTCAAAGGAATGTTTTTCATTTTCTCCATGCCCTGCTAGTTACCTCAGTATTTGTTGCCATATCTGGCTTGGCAGTTTTTTTCTGCTGTTTGCTATTTATTTTCCCACTTCAGTCAAATCCCCAAATATGAAGTAAAATCTAGATGTTAAGTAGGGATTTTTACCTGACATTTTTCTTACCCTCCTTATACTCTGTTACAGTTCCCTCATTGATAAACCATTGGTCACACTTATTCTGAGTTAAGTTTGGACTTACATTACTAAAGCATTAGAACTTTTAAGTTTTCTGTCTAAATCTCAAAATTTAGCTAATTTTGATTTTGGTTCAAAGTGGGGGTTTTAGTCCTGTTTTGTGCATCAGTATTTAAGATACTTACTTGTTCCTTCCTTTTTTAAATCAAATTTCATCCTAGTTCCTGTAGCCCATTTAGCAGTGTTGGCAGTAAGGTTAATGCTGTGCTGAATGGACTGAAATCTCCCTTCACTGCGCTGGCAATGAGCCAAGTCCTGTGAAAAAGACAGCTTAATTTAAGCAATCTTATCACCATGGTAATAGCTCCTCTAGGGGACTGTGAGGTACCAGACCATAAACCTGAGATTCAATTATCATTAATTTATATAAAATTTTGAAGTACTAGAATAATAAGAGGAGTATTTGGGGTTCAAGGCAGTTATTATTTTCAGTTACAATTCAGCAGTATTTCAGAGCTCTAAAGTTTGATTATGTCTCTAAACACTTAAAAACTTTGAGAGTTTTGTAGTTCAGCAGGTGTATTTGAATCATCGTATAGGTGGAATCATTCCTTTTCTGTGTTACATCGTTATTTAAGGTGTATAAGTATGATTAGCTGTATTCGTTTTCCTGAAAATATCATGGTTATATTTCTGTTTGGTATAGGGGAGATCTTGATAACAAGCAAGAGATTTATTCTGTACCATGGTTAGCTTTGTTCTTTTTAAATCAACCTCATAATTATTTGTTTTCTTCAGGAAGTACATTGATAGCCTTTCAAATCACTGACACCTATACATAGTCCCTTTCTATGTAAGCTGGAGTGGTTCTAAAAGCAAAAATAATTAAATAAAAATACATCTAGAAATAGACAGTTCAGTGTGAGATCTGGGAAGGTTTGATCCTTCTCCTTGGTCTCTGCATTTGAGCATCTTGTGGATCTTGTGAATCTTGCCTCCAGTGCAGAGACACAGAAAGCACTTTTGTGCCTTGTTTTTTTTTCCCAATTCAGTGTTTCCATAGCAAACAGGGCAGCTTTTACAGCTCCCAAGGCAGACAGGTGTTAATGATCATAGGCCACCAAACAGGGAGACAATTCCTACTTGAGCAGTGCAATTCATTGGGAACTTGTTTGCAAATGGAGCCTACTCCTGAGTTAAATGACTGGATTTGGGGCTATTCCAAGAGTAAATGCAGGGGAGGGCTTCCTTTATGATCTTCCATTCAAATTATGTTGGCCAGTGTTTGCTATTATGACATTTCTCTTGTATTTTCTCATTTTCTGCTAATTAAACAATAGATCAACATATATAGAGGCTGACCATATTAAAAGCAGACACATGGCAAGGGTTTTAAATTCATTCTGAGTCCCATGTGTTTTCACTGCACAGCAGAAAAGATCTGAAAATATTTCAGTCTTCTGAATTCCCGAAGATAAATTGAAGACTTTAAATATGACCATGAACTTAAAATAAAAGCTGTAAATATGACCTTAAGTTTAGTAAGGCAAGAATGAAGGTGTCTTTTATGGAAATGAAAATATAAACATTTGTCAGCTACAATGAAGTACAACTTTAATGTCAGCAGCAATGGCACTTGAGGGTCCTGCTTTTGAGTAGTTTGAGATCTAGTCACTAAGGACAATAAGGCAATTTAAGTTGTTCATACACTCTGTTGTATTTTTGTTTTGTGAGAAGCTCTAGTGTGGGCTTCCTTGGAACAGTGGGAAAGTATTTGTGTAAGGATTTTTTATGGAGGCTAAATATAGCAACTTGAACAATCACACTTCGGATACTCCTTGCTCATTATTTTAAATAATGTGATGGTATATAAAGTTATAACTGAAAGTAAAGCTATGTTGTGACTTTATGGCCACCAATGAGCAAGCAGCCTTTTAGCTTTCTATGAAATAGTGTTTCTATGTACAAGACCAGAAACAGACTGAATCTAAATTTTGAAAGAGAACAACAAATACAGGTTAATACAAAAGGTCTGGGCTGTGAGAAGGGGTCAGAGACATGAAAACAATTCTACCTTTTCATTTCCAAAAAAATCAGATATGTATGTGTAATGTTACTGCCCAGAAATTCTTTATTTTCTGGATAGCTATTTCTAGGAAAGCTGGTTTCAAAGACTAAATAGTATTTATGTAGCTAATGTGATACATCTCTTATCAACTAAACTGCGTCTTATTTGTCACAGTAGCTGTACAGCTTGGATTAGACCATATGCATGTAGGTACTTGGAAGTAAACAAGTGCTGCTAACAAAAGTCAGTTAGAATATGCACGAATATTCATCGGAGGAAATCAATGGCAAAGAGAACTGAGGGGCAACTACTTCAGTTACTCATTCTTTTCTTTAAGTCACGCTTCCAACCACAGTATATAGGCAATAAAATTACAATATTGGTATTTTTATCCTTCTTGATTCATGGTTTCAAAGTATACTGCATATATTATGTACTTTATATGATTTACATAAATGTTACTGTAACTGCTATTTTTAATAATTTTGACAATATAATCCTAAAATTTGTTGAAGAAAAAAACACAGAGCAAGCCATGAGCTTATTCTTTCCTTACATCACAAATTTCTGTGTGCATTGGTTCAGTTTTACTCAGCTGTTGTTTGAGTTGGAGTGCTACAGCTCAGTTCTAAGCCACAGAAAAGCACTTTTAAAAATTACTGTATTAATGTAGAGATGTCACCATGTATCAGAGTAACAAAGCCCATACTGGTATATGCAAGAGTAATTTATGTCTTCAGTGTGGTAATTTTTGTTTTATCTTTTTTCTCATTAAATAGCCAGTGAAACCAGAAAGCAGTTGTATTTTGGACAACAGTTTCATTATAGAAGCCGTTTTTGATTGACTTTGGAGCCATCTAACATTTACATAATTATTGTCCCAGATTTCTGCCAGAGACTTGAAAGTTTAGTCACCTGGCTCACAGGCTTAGCTTGCGTACAGCAGCAAGGAACAAGTGAGTCAGCACCACATCACTTGTTCAGTACTGAAGCAAACAGTGAAGGATACAGATTCCTTTTACATCCAGGGTCACAGTGCTCAGTTTTCAGATGCTATGTAAAGAAAGCATGAGTGAATAAAGGGAAGCAATTCTATGTGAATTATTCAAAAAGCCAGTCCAGCTCAAAGAGGAGATTTTAACAAAGTGGTTCTGTTCCCAAAAACAAATCTCTGGGAGGGGTTCAACTTTATTTCAATTATACATGTAAAAACAAAATTATAAAATAAATTAGATAAGTAGTTTTCATGGCCATTTCTCCCTTCCTTCACCCTTAACCATCCTTGTTCCCATAGTTCTTGTGTACAAAAAGGTGAAACAAAGGCTATAAAATTATAGGTCAGTTCTATCTATAATTACAAGTAATGCCTTATATTCAGATATAGTTTTCCTGGATTGGTTTTCAAGATGGGGGAATAGTGTGTATATCTTTGTGATCAAGTGGGTGTCTTGAGTTTTATATATGTAATAGCTGTCTTGTTTTTATACTAGTTTGTTGAGAGCCATATGGGAGATTTATAAAAAAATATATTCTGATTAGTATGTAAGTTTAAAAGTGTCCCCTTCTTTCCCCTCCCACTTTGAGTACAGAGTAGAATGGATAGAAAACCAGGAGAGAGTGAATTTCTGCTTCTTGCTACTGTCACAGGAAATATTAAGTGACATAAAATGGGCAGGTACCAATGTCTTCTTGTCAGTGTTTTTCAAAGTAGATGGACAACCGGATCAGTTCCAAATCCCTTTTGGCTACCATCTCTATGTATTTTCTGGCTGTGCCAAAAAACAGAATCCTTCTTATGTCTCATCTGCTATACCTCTTAAAAATTTCCTTTGCGCTTCTGTTGACATCTAAAGGAATGACTTCAATTAAATATCAGTATAGAAATACAGTTACTTACATTATATGCAGCTATAAAACGCTGTTGAAAAGAAATTGGGCAACTTAAAAGATTGAACTGAAGTCTTCTTAGTTTTTCTATCACATAGCTTTGCAGCAGTTTGTAATGCTTTAGGTAACTATTCCTTGAATGTGGAATAAATACAGGTACAAATGTATTCCTACTTCGTTTATCCGGAAGTGCAGACTAATTTTTTGGCCAAAGTATAGCAAGATTTGTGTTTCTAACTTAGCTGTTGGCTCCCTTTCAAGTCTGCTTTTGTTCTTCATTTTTTCTTCTTACAAACTCATGATTTTTAATGGAAATGGAAAGAAAGCATGTTATCAGAACAAATGAAGGTCTGGGCCTACAGATACTTGGCACAGAGTTAATGCATAGAAAGTTACAGAAGTGATACCAAGCCCTTGACAAAGTTGAGGGACATTTCTACAGTATCAGGACATAAAAATATTTTCTCAGAATTTAATTACAGAATTCTGTGTGGGGTTAATCTGGTTTCTGTAATAGTATTATGTTATTGCCACATGAATTCAGTTGGGATGTTGCTTCAAGCTTTTATAAGACTTAAATTGCTGTTTCAGTTAAGAAGCCAAAAGTACATAACGAAATATCCTGATGGAGAGGCGTGTAAAGAAATGAACTTTTCTCTAACCTTCTCCGAGCTAAGAATTCATTATTTGTATGAACTGTGCTCTTGGAGTTATCTGCCATTCCTCCTGAGATTAAACAAGAGCACCTGGATGAGCCACAGGAAACTGCTTCTCCGCAGAATGAAAGCGGTTCTGCCATCAGCAGGACTAGCAGGTCTAATTTCTTGCCTTGTGTGAGCTGAACTTCCCAATAAGCCCCTTCCTTTCCTCTTCACTGGGCACGTCAGTGGCAGGTGGAGAGGTGGCTCCTGGTCAGCCGCGGTTCCACTTCACTCCCCAGGGTGTGCTGTGCTGAGCAGCGCTGGGCAGAGAGGGCAAAGAGCTCAGTGTAGCAAAGGAATCTCGCTGGGGCTTGTGCTGCTTTCATTGCTGGTGTGCAGGGCTTTGCTCCTGGAAGGATCTTTTTTCTTCCATTTAACTTCTCTTGAGAGGATTCAAAGTTCAAAAGTTTTACATTTGTAGAGATGAACAGATGGATGAACAGCCAAACAGACATTGTGGTTACCTCAAAGAGGGAATGCTTTCCAACTACCTCTTCTAGATGTGAAGTTATTACTGAGCCTTTAATGTTTATTTATATATTGGAGTTATCATTGTAATAATATTAAGTGACTTTTATTTCACCAACAAATGCCTTACAGATTGTGTCCTATATTTTCTCTTTTTAAGAGAATATTATCATCTTCTTTTATGGATGTTTTTGATGTTTTTGTGACCACTTAGTTTTCCTCCACTTGGAAGGAGTGGTGTTATCCATCATCCTTATAAATGCGCTGATTTTTCTTGTGTTCCTAGTTTACCAAAAAAAACACCAGGCCTTAGCTTTTCTCTTAGATCAAATATTAAAGCACACGTCAGGCTGCAGTCACATCTAAACTTTTGAACTGCAGGTTTTATTATTTTGCTCTTTAGAAAGAGAGCCTGATTTTATAGAATTGATAGCAACAGTTTAGCATGTCCTGATGTCCTTTGGGAACCGTGGTGTGCTCAGACAGATGAGGAGTCGTCTGAGTTTATGAGAACATAGTCACAGTCTGGCTTTGGAAATCTGTCTTTGTGCCACCAGTGTTTTTCAAATTCTATAGAAATGTCTTTGGGTACTCAACATACTCTTCCAAAAATGGAAGCTGTAAACAATTGGGTCTTTTAAACATTTTCTCAGCATTATTTCACTGGTAGCTCAGTTTCAGTGTACCACTGCTTCAGAATCTCATTTTTGTTACAAATTAGAGCAATGTAAATTCTCCTGTGTGAATGGAGTCATCTGTCCAAAGGAGAGTGAGCTGGATCCAGGTTCTGTGCACTCTTCTGCTAATAGAGAAGCACGTCTGCACAGTAGCATTTTGTCATCAAGCCACTGTCATAAATTCCTGTGCAAGAATATGAAATCATTCCTGGCTATTGATTGCAGCTTGTTAGAGCCTTAATAGGAACAATTTTGTGTTCAGCATTTCCTTCCCTTTACCTCTGATACCTTTGAGCTACGCACCGTAAAGGACAATCAATACTGCCAAAATCAGACTTTTTTGCTGTAAGTACCAAAAAATTTAAGTGAGAAATTACCAAATAAGTAGGTTTTTGTCATTATGTCTTGAACATGTAAACCATGTAAAGAACAATTGACTTTTTATATTGTTAATATTTGTATATATATATATGTGTGTGTGTGTGTGTGTATGTATGCATACACAAATATTTCTCATTTGTATATGCTTATATCTAATAACATGTCTTATTTTATATGGTGATTCTGCTTCTATTGCCTTGAATATCAGTAGGAATTCTGGCATGATATGTTTTCCTACCAAAAGTCTAAGTGACTGTGAATCTTGTTAACTGATGACTGAGAAGTAAAACTTCACATACTTGGAAAAGCTTTCCTGTGTGACAACAAAGCATTGAGTCCAGAATAACTAGCTGTGCTCTCATGGCCTGATAGGAAGGAAGCAGGTTTATATAGTCCTGTAAACAGTTACATTACTTCATTTGAATTTATTATTTTACTGTATATGGGTTTATAATTTTTGAACTAAAATAGTTAGAGGTAACATTACAATGTGGAGAGCAATGCCATCTTTCTAATGTGTGTATCTGCAGCTGTGGAAGTCAGTGAGAAGGAAAACCAGAATGTGTTATCTGATGTACTGCCAGGATGCTCTACTCAGTCAGGGTCAGATGTCCAGTTTTGTCCGAGTGCAGTTCATGTGGGTAATAATCGTGAAGCAGAAGTAACTAATACTCAAATTTCATTCTTGTGGTTTAGTCATAAGACTCCTGATACACAGGCCCTGTAAACTGCAACGCAAGCTAACCTGTATTCTCATTTGCTTTCTTTTTTATGTAACTAAAGGGCTCTTTAAAAGATAAAACTGCTCTGTAATACCTTTATATTTTCTATAATATGGCATTTTGAAAACCCTAACCTTTCTTTTAAAATCTTATAATGAAAATACATAATACCATACTCATTACACCATTTTAGCAATTACCATTTCAGGAACATGTATTTACAATATTCTTAAAGGCAAATGTCACAGTATAACAATGTTTCATACTCTTGAGTGTTTGATCCTGTGTACATCCCGCTGTGTATTCATCAAAGAAATTCTCCCAGCATGGATTGATTGATCCATATATGCATTCAAAAACTCATCTTGGTCATTGCTGAAGGTGTAAAGGCACATTTGCCACTGGGAGGATTCTGGATCATGTCACTTGCTTTCTCAGCTCAGACCTCATGGCTTGAGCCAGAGGAACACCAAGATGCTCTAAACTCCTTTGGGTGCATGCTGTGGCATGAGTTTGAGAGGTGCACCTGTCAGAAAAGAGGGCACTGAGGAAGCTTGCTCACTTAGATAAAACAAAGGAAAGAAGGACCAAAGAAAGCTGGTGTTTCCTAAAGAATATGTGGTTGGTATGGTCAGCCCTGAACTAGCCCTTTTTGCAACAATTTCTGAGCACATATCACAATAAGTTATTGTTTAACATTAAATAACCTTTCCTAAATTCTCTGGGAAAGCTCTTGCCAGTCCCGAAAAACCATCCTTCCTCCTATAAAAACACCACTCTATTCTTCTGCAACAGAGCCTGTTCTGCAAGGCACATTTTTGTACCTTATTTTTTGTGCTAATGTAAGTCCTTGCTATTTTTTCTTGAAGGCAATCAGTCCTGCAAAGTATGCTTAAATAGGTCTCCAAATGAATTCTTTCTTAGTATGTTTGAGAATCACCACAGTAGGCAAAAGCATTTGAAGAAAAACTGCTCTCAAAATAGCTCAATTAAGAACAGTAAAGAAATTGTGCTCGCCTGTATAGTAACTACAGTTCTTCAGAATGGATTATCCTCATAGATCAGGTGACTAAGTAGTTGCTTTTTTTTATTTCCTATATTCGATGGTAAAAAACAAATGTTCACAGTGGGACTGGCTTTAGCATTTTTTTGGTATTCCAGGTGAATAAACCAGTTAGGTGTGGATGGAGGGGATACTGCTCGCAATAGTTCCCATATCTCTGTCACACCTGTGTAAAGGCACACAGGGGCTGCTCATCTTGGAGGATCCCAGTACTCTACTGAGAAGCAACCTTCCCTCAGCATTACTCTGAAACATGGGGAAAATAGTTTAGAATTTATGTTATGTTGTTTCACTAAAACATTGCTGGACCTCTTGGGGTATGGTTAAAAAATTTGCAGAGGGTATTCAAATACACATTTTCCTGTCTTTGATATTTTCTGTGGCTATATGCAGCATTTACTATACAGTGCTTATATAGTTCCTTTTGCTTTTTACGTCACAGAGTGATTTTTACATCATTCTTTGTCTTCTCTTTGTAGGCATTTCCTGTTTAAACATGGATCTGGGTCTTCAGCTATCTTCAGCGCAGCCAGTCAGAACTATCCCTTAACATCCAATACTGTTTACTCTCCACCTCCTAGGCCTCTTCCTAGAAGTACCTTTTCCAGACCTGCCTTCACTTTTAACAAACCTTACAGGTGTTGCAACTGGAAGTGCACAGCTCTGAGTGCCACTGCTATCACAGTGACCCTGGCACTGTTGCTCGCCTATGTCATCGGTAAGCCCTGCTTCCTTTCCTCTGCTCAATTATTCTTTTACCTGCTCTGCTCTGTTGTCTTGCTTGCTTTGCACTAACTATAATAATTATATTTTACTAATAATATTTGCCATTGGTGCTTTGTAAATCCTGACGAACCAAAGACTGCATTGGCTAAAGGTTGAACATGGAATTCTCATTAACTTTCTACTCTGTTAACCTTGACGCTGCCTAACAGAGAAAGAAATACTCAAGATTACATGTTTATACTAGCAGAGGACTCCTACTGGTTTTAATTGCTGTGATATTTTCTTAAATATTTGATTTTCACATTACGCCTTACAACACTGTTGCTCTTAAAGAATTATTTGGAAAGACTGGTAATGTTTAATTGTGTTTAGCTTTGCTACCCTTAGTTAATTTTTTCAGTCTCATCACCATTTAAATCTTACATGGTTTTCCTCCTAATTGTTTTATCATTTGCTAGAGTGACAGCTAGCTCTAAAAATAGCTTTACACCATGTTGTCTTAAGATAGATTTTGTTATCCCTTTATTGAATTTATGTTTAAAAAATAGGTTACACAGTATCAACTTTGTGATTTTGTTAGCAAAATATGTTGGACAGGTTTATCAGAGTGGCTAGAAAGGTCTTCCCCAGGTTTGGGGTTTTTTTTCCTTTGGAGGACAGGTATATTGGAGGTGGCTTGAAGTCAGTATGGTTACAACCATACATAGGAGAGCAATTCTGTGTGTTTTCCTACATAACATTTGGCCTGAACTTTAATTATTGCATTGGGTTTTCAATCTGAATTGAAAATATTAAAGAACATTCTGTGTGTAGAATTTAAGAATGTGACTGTGGCTTTTGTAAGTATAGGGAAATCTAATTCGTTTTTGCTGTCTCACACACACACTTAGACTGTTGGTTTAGATGGCAGTTCACAGGTGGCAGGAGCCGGAGTATCCCTGATACCCTGTAACTTGAATGGGAGTAATTCCAGGTTTGCCTGAAAGAGTGCTGTTTGTACTTGGTAAAACTTGTCAGAGATACAAGTACAGATACCTCCAAACTGATAAATGGCCACTGATTTTATATACTCTCTGAATAAACGTATCTATAGTGAAAATTATTACAGTTTCAGTAATTTCTTGTTTCCCACTGAGGTTTTTTTTTGGTCCCATAGTGACAAAGTTTTTGGTTATTGTCAGCAAGATGCTCATCAGAAGAGATTTTTTTCCTAACATCCTCACCTAATGCATATGGGAAAGCAGACTTGAGCATTTCTGGTGCATGATGATTTGAAAGCACCTGAGGATCTTGTAAGCGCTATTAATTGCAGATTTACATAACAGCTGGTGAGCATATGCACTCCGTTAGGACGGGCTGTATCATTTTTGCAGCCTCATCTGTTTGCTACACATATTATCCCACCCACACCATTTAGATTTTATCTGGCTGAAGCACTGCCTCTTTCATCCCTGTTCAGATTTCAGTCTGCCACTGAAATTTCTGTAGCTTTCTAGGGATATGCTGCTATATGTCATCAGCCTGAGAAGGCTGGAAGCACTCCTTGTCACCATGAGTTTAAAAGCTCTGTGTGACTCTCCTGTAGGTGTGTCTGTTTGTCATATCTTGGTTACAGAAGGGTGTAGCATGTTTTCTTTAGTTAGGCAGAAGCAGGTAAAATTGAGATGTCCTTGCATTTTATAAATTATTATTTCTAATTATGTTTTCTATGGAAAAAATATAAATTTTTGAACCAGAAATTATAATTCAGAAAACTTTTCAGGATGCCATTATTTGCTCTTGTTTTCCCCAGAAATTTTTCTGTTCCATAAGCTTTCCCGCAGATTCAGATAGTATTAGTTAGCTTATTCCCAGTGAATATTCCTGCTGCCCATCTCTGGTTGGCTAAATATTTAAATAAGTTTATGGTCTCTTCTTATGACTCAGATACCTTAGTTCTTTCCCTTTTGCTAGGTTTAAATCTTAGCATATAAAATGTTTTTGAAGTTCACTGGCTCTGTAGGCTTGCGTATTTGCATATCTTTTCACATCAAAAGTTTAAATGCACGTGTTTTCAATGAGTAGTTGAATATAGAAATTCAGTCCATATGTAACACTCCGAAGTTAAAATTCACTCCCCCAGGTGTTTTCTCTTTGCTCACCATGATTCAGATCCCTCACTCCATCAGGTTTTCTTCAAGTCAGAGGAGGTTGTGTCAGAGCAATCACTACAGACATGGGCCCAAATTGTAAAACAAAACTTGTTTTGATTTCAGGACCAAACTTAACCTGTGATCAGTTCAGCAGTTGTTACTGGAAGAATAAGGGAGACTTTTTAAAGGCAAAATTGTTTTCATCATTGTATTTTTTGACATAGCCTGCATTAACTTACCGTGAACTACAATTTCCAAATGGCCAAATGAATGTTGATCAAAATTTAATATCAAGCTTTTTCTTCTCCTAATCTAAGAAATTAAATGTTCTTTTGCAAGTATTTTTCACTGCCATTAAATGCTTGAGCTGCACATTACTTTTAAAAAGAGGCCCAAATCTCAGCCTCCAGTCCAAACATCTCCAAAGTCTTAGAGACACAAAGCTTATTCCAGATCAAAATTTGCAGGTGGCTCTTACATTTGTAATGAACTGAGACCTGTGCCATAGTGCTCTAAGCTGTGATTTCTTTTCAGTCAAAAAATAAACTAGCAAAATGGTTTTGTTCTTTTATTTTTCAGCCTTTCCCTCTTATCAGTGAGACTCAGTAGTGAAGCTTTTACATAAGAACGTGTAATTCTTCTGTATTTTCTCTCCTTTGAACTACTACTCAGTTAAAAAAAGTACTATTTCTCTGTTAATCCTCTTTTGGCCTATAATCACTGTGTTTACTATTTGGCCTTTCTGAAATAAACTTGACTATTATATGGACAGTAAGGAAATTATAGAACACTGTTGATGGTTGTGTAACAGCAGATTTATTGAAAATCTTTAGTTTATCAAGTAAAACACATATTTGCACTTCAACGGGAGTAATTTCTGTGAATAGGTTCTAAAGTCATAGTAGTTACTCCAAAAAAACCCTTATTTTATAAAATGCATGTTTGGTCTTCAGACTGTTGGATATGTAATTGTAAATGTGTTGTATTTCTATGGAAAAAAGTGCTGCTTTCATTTTCTGTTTTCCTGTGTTTTGAGAAATGTAAATCATGTAAATCTGGGGCACAGTTGTTGAATTTGCCCACAAAGTGGGCAGCGAGGCAGGTGAGCAGTTGGGACACACCTCAGGGAGGTGATGTTGGTGCCTCTCACCAATACATGGGGAGCTACAGCAGCTCCACCAGCAGTTCCTGAGACTCTTGCCAAAAAATTTAAGAGTAAATTAGGCAAACACAAGAGATAGAATAAGAGATACACTGTTTCTTCTGGTTTTTTCCAATACCGCATCATTTCCTTTAAGCCCAGTACAATGGGTGATATGGCTGCTCATTTAGTAGTTATTTTTAGCCCATGAGGGAATGGGATTTTTCTTCCATGATACTTTACCATTTTATCAGCAGCTGATTTGGACTTGCAAATCACTGGTCCTATTGATCAAAGGTGCTGAACTCCTACTGTTCCTATTGATTTCAGCAGGTGATGCAAATGTTCAGTGCCTCTGAAAATTGCATCTCATGTTCTTGGATTTAACCATCCCTGACTACGAAATGACTATTTTATATACAAATGAATTCTCAAGTATGAATATGAAGTTGTCCCTATCCTTCATGATATTATCACTATTTATGAGTATGCGCTGGAGATGGGTGTTGGGTCTTAAATTATATTTTCGTGGAGGGTAAGGAAATTAAAGCCTCTGTGCTGACTGACACTGTGACCTGCCATTTCTCACTCTGTGTACAAGGGAGAGGAGTGATGGTTTCCACATTGCGAAAGGCCAGGCCAGATTTTAAGGACATGTGTATCTCAGTGCATAGATTTATAACATTGGCTGCATCACTTTAGACAATGTATAACAGTAGCAAAAATACGAATTACACAGAGAAGGCTCAAGGGGAAAATATACTGCTATACACTGAAGAATATAACGGTATAGTGAAAAGTGCTAAGTGTTTATGTTAAAGGGTTATGTAAACGTTGTGATACAGATGCACAACCATGAAATGCCATTGAACTCCTTACTGGGAGAACTCTCGCTGAGACAGATACATCAGGGTCTCTCAGCTGGGAATTGTGGTGTCTGCTCTCTTGGATCCTGGGTCTTACTGAGGAGCTTGATGCTGTCACAAATCTCTAAGTACCCAGAGGAGACACATTTACTGTCGCCCAAGACTAGGTTTTGTTTTTTCCCAAGTCTAAAATATGACTCAGTAATGAAAAATGAAACCATCATCCCTGTATGAGGGTTGCAGGAGAGAGGGGTATATTTGTATTTTCAGGTATAAAAATATGTTAGGTATAAAGAGAAGACTTCTTGAGAAAGAGGAGAGTGCTGAGAGCTAAGATGGCTATAACAAATATATGGAAGAAGTCCTTATTTCATTAAATGCCTTAGATGATAAAAATAACTTACCCCATTAATATGGATTTTAAAAAATATTCTGAAGAGTGAATCAAATAGTAACAGTCTCAAATTCTGATTTTTTTTTTTACAGCAGAATGAAATAGTATTTTATTTGTTAAATGAGCTTACAGGAGATCACCTCTTCTAAAGGTCAGGATCAGAACTTTGATTCTGGCTCTTACTTGTGTCCAGGTACTTTCCTCATTAATTCACCTTTACTGGAACTGAGACACTGACGCATCTTTGGCTTCATGCCACAGTGAAATCCAGTTTTATAAGCAGAACCTGCTAGCAGTTACAGAAACAAATAATTTTCTGGCACTTAGAACAGGTGCAGAAAGAGTAGTCAGCTGCTGATATACAGTCTATTACAGCTCTTCTGAAGTCTGGGCTTCAGGGGTGTGATCTACTGAGATTCTGTAAAACACCAGAGAAAGCTAAACAAAAGCCTTTAGTGGAGGTCAGCAATTTAGAGAGACTTCACATTTGCAAGTTTTTTGTCCTTTGGAGTTCATCTTGCAGGTAGTAAGTACTTATTGCACAGGACTTTTTTGACATCTCCTCGCTACTGAGTGTCTCTTTTGCACTGGAGCCAAGGCTCTTATTCATATTCTGCCAAACATGTAGCGCCGGAGTTGACAAGCTGTGCTTACACAGAAGGTAGATAAGAATAAATTAAATTAGATCATTGGCTTCCTAGCAGATGGCGGGTTAATCCAGTTTACAAAGAGTTCTGAAAAAATTACTTTTATCTTTGTGGGTATTTACTTGAATATGCTGTAGCATTGTGGGGGTGAAGTAGTCAGTCTGGAACTGTCAATTTGTTTTGTTTAAATGTTAAGCAAAATAAGTGATCTGGTCAGTTACTTCAGAGGTAAAGACCCAAGCTTTTGTTCTGAACATGACCCTACTGGTTTCACTTATGGCAGTAATATGAAGCAACAAAAACCTGCCTCTAAGTAGGGAAAGTCCCTTAGGCAGCATAAAGTTACACTCACTTTTCATCTCTTTGCTGAGAGGTTCCATGAAAGAAATTTATGGAAAAGGGAGATGATGTAGGCCTTTAATATTTCTTTTTCTGCAAGAGATTTGTTTTATGCCTAATGATTATTTTTTTTACCTAAGAAGCATAATAAATTAGCTAAGAAAAGCTCTGTACTGTGACTAGGATCTTCTGTACTGGAGAGAGAGAGGTCGTTTAAAACCACCCTGCACAGCTCCACTGTGTGGCCTGGCCAGGGCACGGTGGCAGGGTGGTGAGGAAGAAATTTAGGTTCACCATAATCCTGTGGCATCCTCCGGTCTCTTCAAATCCACGGACTACAGACTCCAAATTTAGCTTCTGCCATAATGTCTATAATGCATGTTAAAAAAAAAATAAACTGTGTCTACTTTTGTGTTAGAATTTTATCAGAAACTTTGAATTAAAAAGGGCTATCTAATAAAGTACAAATTAAGTATAGGTATGGTAGTATCCATCATGTAAGCCCTATCCCCCAACATTATGTAAAGAGGGTCAAATTTTGCCTTCAGATCAATTTTGCCTCCAGATCACCTCAGTGAAAACAATGTACAACTCTGCTCATGGCAAGGTGCAACTCACAGATTGCACAGAACAAAGTAATAATGTAATTATTGACACAGGATTATACTGGATGTTCAAGCAAGCCAAGAAAGAATACCTTTTCAGATGAGTGCCGTACCTGGCAGCAGGGAGAATACTGCACTCATCTGTCAGAGGAGAGGTTTGGTTAGGCCAGCTGATGGAAGTTAGGGGCTGGTGCTCCTGCTGACTCACCACAGCTCCTCCTAACCAAAGTGTGAATTTTGCAATTGTGCCAGCTAACAAGCTGTTTCATCTCCATTTGCCTGCTGTTCCTTGGGTATTGCCTGAAACTGTAGCAGCTCAGCAGTGACCTTAAGCACCCTACTAGCAACTGAAGTATTTTAGGTGCTGCAAAGTACAGGGTATGTGATTGCAGAAATTTTTTGGAATGCCGGATAGGCAGAGCCAGAGTAGCTTTTGCTTCTTCTGTAATGTAAGTGTAGTCATCAAACCTCAAAGGCTGTTCTGTGTGAACTTGAGCTACATCATATAATGCATCCTTAGTCCTAATGGTGGGTTTCATACTGTTAGTCAGCAGCCAGCCCTGAAGGGTACTGTAGTCAAGGTCTTCAGAAGGTCCAACTCTGAGGAAAGGGCAGAGACATTCATCAGAAAGTGAATCTCCCTCCTTTTTAGCCAGCCCAGTACTAAGTTGGACAGAGTGATGGTATCATCTCCTATTTGTTCTGTGGACTAGGATCTTACACCTAGGCATTACACATGGGAAATACAGCTGAGAACTTTGCAGATGGATTTATGCTGTGGGAAATGACATTGTGGCCCACACTTAAATTGCACAGCATTTTCTGTGCCCCTTTTGTTAAAAGCCAGAAATCCATTAGAAAAAAATCAAAGGGAGAATAACTCAAAAGAGAAGTTCTTTTGAGCTTTTTAATGAAATTCAGTGCATGCCTCCTTATTTCTAAAGAGATTTGAGAGATGAAGATTTGAAAGTTTTATGTAATCTTATTTGGTGAAATAAGTGTGTATTTAAAACATGCTGTACACATGTTGCAGGAAAAAAGCTGTGTAGGAATTTTTGTATACCCTAGGTAAAAGAAAAGTATCACAGAAAATGAAAAGGTTGGGGAGGGCTCTATGTCTGGTAAATAAACATTTATTTTTCCCTGTAGTTAACTTCTGAAAAAGGTATCTCTAGGAATTAATGCCTTTACTGATGTTTGTGGTCTGGTTAGTCCCAGAGGGACACCTGGATCTGAAGGTAATTTCTCAATAGCTATAATTAATGTAATGAAAATTGGAATTATTTTAAGACTGCAAGGTGACTGGGTTTGTGCAGTGCTAGAAGTCATTCAAATCAATTCATGTAGATCTTATCTTCACAGCTGTGTGCTTTGCTGTACAACCCTCAGTTGTGCCCATTGTTTAGCACAAGTCTGGTGCCCCGTGTCACCTCCCAGGGATGAGACATCCGAGCCTGGCAGAGCCCATCCTCTCTGCAGCGCAGTTGGTGTTTCTCAAGGAGGAAGCTGACTGTCAAACATAGATACAGATAGTTTTGCCAGCTTGCCAAGCTTTGGCACGAGCTGTAAAAACAACAGCACTTCCCCAGCCTGAAGAAAGACAAAGCCAGTAAATGATTGGAATTGGTGTGAGTGGATGACAACGTGCACAGAGTGTGTAATGTGGCAAAGACATGCACCAAGGAAAAGGTGCCGCACAGGTTCAGCCGTGGCTTTGTGACATACCTTCTGCAGCACCTGCAAATGCGGTCCTAGGCAATTAATAATAACAACAATGGGAGTAGTGTAAGAAGGCAACTAGATTATATTCATGATTCCATAACCACTAAAAGCTTATTATTGATGTGTGCAGTTGTGTTTTGCTTCTAGTGATCTGTTTCAAGTGCTGATATAATTGTTTGCATTAGTATAAATGAAATGTACATTCATTAGCTATCAGTCCCATTGAACTGTGTTCCCTTTTGTTGTTAATAACTCTTTAAATAATAATAATGTCCAGAAGCTCAAGCCAGGAGCAAGAGCACTTACTCTAGAGATGTCAAGGCTGCTTTTTGTTGTACGTGGCAGTGATGTGTCTTGCATTAAGAATCTCAAAACTCAGACCTTAACTCAGTGTGATCTGACTGCAAGACTCTTTTCAAAGTAGTATCACGGTCCCTTGAGGATTTCAAGACCATAGAATATGCAGCAATCCAGGCTTGAGATCTCACCACTGACACCAGAAAGCTTAAAAGTACACTTCTAATACTTCTTCTGGGGAGTGGATATGTGCTGCCCAGTGTCTCCAGAGTCCAGATCTGATGGTGAGTGAGTAGTTTGAGATGCAGTAAATTTGTCACAAATACTGTCACCTCACTAATTCAGTAGTCATGCTCTCATTTGCTTGACTTGGATTGTGTATCTGTAGTTGGGTGACCCAGGAGTGCACAGATCTGGAATTAATGACTGTAGATTGGCAGCTCTGCATTCTTGTGGTACTTTTCCCAAGCCCTTGACAGGAATCCATTCAAGGTTTGGGATTTTGTTAAATTTTTATAATTTAACTTCTCAGCATGCAAGGGGGACTTGTGACCAAACATGCGGGAAGCGGTCTCCAAGTTTCTTCGTTGTATTGAGATATTTTCCTTGAAGTATGTACAAGTGCAGAATAAAACCATGTACTTTTTTAATGCAAGACCCATTCTAGATCACACTTATTTCTCCTGGGAGTCTCTGAGGTTCCTACATGGTTCAGGAAGAGCAAACATACTGCCTTTTAGGCTCCCACTGTGGGCAGATCCTACTCAGTGCAAATTGCTGCATGTGGCTAAAGAGCTCAGGCTTTGCTCTTTATGTGACAATTTCAGCTCCTCAGTGGGGGTCATCCTCAATCCATATTTTAGTGGGTCATCAGTCCTCCCTGCTGAGTTACTTCAATGCTAAGGCAACGTCTTCCTTAGAATAATTTGCCCTTCTCAGTAAAACCTAGATAATTGTCTAGACTAACTGCAGTACTATCATGTTATACTAAAATACGATCCTCTGTTGCTGTCTGTCTCCAACCGTCCTTCAAGGTCTCAGCTCAGAAACAAAGAAAGGAAGCAGAAAACAGGCTCTGCAGGCAAAGTAGAGTAGGCAGCCCCTGTGTATGGCAATAAAGGTAGCTTATAACTTCCTAAAGGGATTATTTAGTCGATTTCCTAGTGCATACTTAAATAACAACCATATTTCTGTTAATTTGTATTGTAAAATAATTGTATATATTTTAGGTGTAGAGCCAGCTTTTTATCCACAGTGTAATTCTAGAGTAAGTCTGGAGTCGATGTTTTTCCCAATGTTTAACCTAAATGAAAAGGTTTCGGAATGCAGTGGGCACGGTTTCACTTCAGACTGGTTTGGAAAGGTGAGAAGTTTTAGTTGGTGCCATTGCTTTTGTCAACAAATTCTGAGATCCTTGAGAGTCGAAAGATGAGGGACAACACTGATACAGCGTTAGAATCTGTCACACAATACTGAATTTATTCAACTGTTACCCTTTTAATTGCACGTAATGCCATTAATTGCTGTAGAAATTCATCACCCTGACCTGGCTCAGCTCCAGAAGAAAGTGTGGAAACTAATTAAACATTGAGTTTTAAGGTAAAATGGTAAATTGCTCATTAGCCCCCTTGAAATTCTGATTTATTACTAACAGAACAAAGTAATACTTGACTTTGCAGAAACTGGGTCACAGCATTCTTTCATAGTCTCACTGAAGGTGCTGTAGTTTAGATATCAATTAATTGGTCTTCATTTTTTTGCAGCAGTACACTTGTTTGGTTTAACCTGGCAACTACAGCCTGTGGAAGGGCAGCTCTATGAAAATGGAGTTAGCAAAGGAAATAAAGGAACAGAATCCATGGATACTACTTACTCACCAATGGGAGGAAAAGCTTCAGATAAAACAGAAAAAAAAGGTATGTGTAAATGAGAAGCCAGACAGATGAAGAATATTGAAACATTACCGCTGTTCAGATCCTGGATTTTCTACATTTTGACAGTATTTTGAGTCCATCTTCTCTGGTATAATTTTAAAACCGATATGAAAAGCCCATAACCAAATAGGGTCCTTTAGCAGAACTCTCTCTGAAATTAGCAACCAGCCCATTAGAAAAGGAAGGTTCAGTGGCACAGTGAGAGAAGAGACGAGTGTGTTTGGTTTCTGTCTTTAAGGAAGGGAAGACCATATTTGCATTGTTCCCTGTTGTGCAGAGGGCTTGACGCTGTGCCTGTCTTGCAGACCAAAGTCAGTCCCAGGCAAAGTGAACGCCTTTGTACTGACAGGTCAGAATGTGCAGAACAGTAGAAATCTTAATGCTTTTCAAGGCATCCAGTTCTTGAAGGCGTAAGCTAAAGTGCAGTATCCTGTCACGTCCCGGCTGACCCAGTCGCAGTGAATCAGCTCCCAGGAATCTACCACGGCTTCACAAAAAGCCTGAGCCAGTCTGTCAGCTCCCTGCTGCCAGGGGCACAGCCCTGCTCTGCCCTCCTGCCTCCCTCTGCTGCTGCCTGTGTCCTTGTGCCCACTGCAGGGATTGTCTCCTGCACAACCAGGCCACATCAGTCCTCCACGGCAGCAGAAAATGGCTCTGTTAAAGCCATGATGCAAATCATCTTCTGCCACAGAAGTGGCTGAACCAGACCTCTTGAATCACCAGAGCTAGGCTAGGAAAGGAGTGGGCTGCGCAGCCAGGGTGTGAAATGGAGAGAAGGAGCTGTCTGAGATGTGCAATTCCTTCCTCTTAAGTCCTGTCATTTAATGTTGTTAGATTACCTGCTCCAGTATTAGTCACAAGCTCTGGCCCATGCTTCCCATCAACCGCTGTGACAATGCTTTCTGACCATAAAAAGCAGATGGTCTTCCCATTTCTTTTTATGGTACTCAGAAAAAGTGGATAAATCAGATCAGATCAAAGTGAATGGGAGTGGAATATGAAACCTAATCTTTCCAGTTGTTAGGAGGAAAGTAAAATTGTACTGGTAGCTCTGCAATGACAGGAGAGTTCCAGAGCTTTCAAATTTTAGAGCAGAGCAGGGATTTGATTTTTCATGTTCTGGGTAAGATCCATGGCTGAAAATGGGCAACAAAGTGGGACATTGTTGTACCAGTCCCTCCAGGAGGAAGATTGCACTGCACATCAATAATCTTGCAAATCAGTGTGGCACAACAGGATAGAGATCATATTAGATAAATGAGCAATAGAAATACGTGTAAGGAGACGATGTTGTTTTCCACTATTTCATCCCTTAGAATGGATTTGTAGTGAGTTGCAGTAAATGTTTTATACAGTTTTGTATTTTTGTCCTGGTGCACCATGGAAAACATCTCAAATAGTTCTTCTCAACTGCATTAAATCATTTTGTCAATATATTACAGATTTAATAAAAGCTTTTCCAATGCATTTGGCTTCCAAAGAAGGATGTGTAGAAAAACATCAAAAATCTTAAAAAATTAGATGGTTGGAAACAGAGAAAAGAATATATGGGTCAATAAAGACTCAGTGTAGTAGGTAAAAACCCAAATGACGTGCCTTGCTGCTGGGAATCCCAGTGTTTAGTGTAGCTGTACAACTACCCCACAACACTAAAGAACAGAGTCCTGTGATAGCAGAGCCATTTCATTGAGGGCATACCCAGCAGTTTCAGACATCAGTCATGAACAGACCTACACTGTTGTCTCACTTGTCCCCTTTCACCTTCTGGGGGTAACATGTAATCCAGAGTTTAAGCTAACAAGGAGTACACACTTGGAAAAACACAAGAAAAGTCATGCGGAATTAGTACCTGCATAGTCTGGCTCTAGCTAGTCTTTGCTCATTTTCTTTCTTTACATCACTTTTAATATATATCAGTAATTTTATTCCCAGTCCTCATAACAAATTCTCCATCTAGAAGTGATGAAAAAGAGCACTTGGAAACAGGCAACTCCTTTCCCTACAGCAGGATACCACAGAAAGGTGATGCATTACCTGTAAACTTGAAGCCTCTGATGTAATTTCACAGGGATAAATATCTGCTGTCAGATACTGTGACCTCACATTTTCCCAGCTCAATGCAACAGCACAGAATGCTTTTCCAGACTTTGAAAGCATATATTTTAACTAATCTTTTAATGAAAATGAAGTTTATAAACCAGCAAGTCAGATTTCTTCAAGAAGTCACTTTATAACACACTGACCCATGGCTATGAGTTAACATTTTAATACGTAGTAATGTGATTAAAAGTCAGATATACTAATGATGCTGGTATTTACCAGGGGAGTACAAAGAAATTGATTGTTACAGGATCAGTAATAATAAGCATATGGGTACATTCTTGTGGAGGTAATTGGCACCACGCTGTTCAGAGTTTCTCCTTCTTGAAGCCAAGAGAAACCTGTGATTAGGAATCTATCTTCTGCTTTAGACTTCTGAGGAAACTATGCTTAGAAAGCATAGGGAAGAATTAATACCCTAGTTGGCAAGATTAGGAGCTGTACAAGGAATTGAATATAGGTAATTAAATGATACTTTGTCATTTAAAAAATGTTTTTACAACACAAGCAGAATTGTATTGCAGCACTGTAATTTTAAAAGCTTATTTTGGACTTTTTCAAGTAAGGGCAAGAAAGTAGACAAGTATAGTCTGCGAGGAGTGTGTCTTCAGGTGCCTTTTTTGTACAGCCAAATACCTGCTTAGTTCAACTAAACACAGAAGCAAAGCTAAATTCTTTTTCTGTAAAGAGACCAGAGTGGCTCAGTGAATATGAAAATATGCATTTCAGGTATGGCTCCTACAGTGGCCTTTCCATGCTCTGTGGTTGTCTGAAAAATTAGCATTTGAAAGGTAGAGATTCTGCAACTGTGTCCTGTCAGTAGGGGTAGATAGTATGTGTATTTTCCTGTTAGCATTGTGAACAGCAGCATGCACTTCTTTCCCATGGAATGAGATAAATGTACATCCAAGTGCATCTGGTTTTTTCAAAGCTTATATTAAATTGTTGCTAGAGCAAAGGTATTTTCAGCCAAATGTGGAAAAACTCCCGAGGTACGTAGCAACACTAATTCGATATTCAGCATAATTTGGTAATATCAGTTAGTGAGAATTCACCCAGACTGAACACATAACACTTTTTCTTTTCAACAAAGAAACAGACCTTCTCACTTCAAAAAATAAGTAGTAATTGTATGTTAAAGACCTTGAACGCTGACCAGTAATGCCTTTAACGTCAAAAATGATACTGTATCCCTGGCTTTTTTACTTAGTGCTCTACTGTCTTGTAACTGAATCATATTGATTACCGTGTGTCAATATCACCAAAAAGTTCCATAGTGTTTTGCTTAATGCAGGGTAATTGCTTGCAAAGAGTCATTAAGATTTAATATCTCTAGAGTATTGGAAATAGGGGAGAAGGTTTTTAAATTTACATAAGCCAAGTAGGATCGGTTTTGGGTTGGGGTGGGAAGGGATCCGCTTTAATTGTTCCACAGAGGAAGTTTAATTCTCTTTTCAAAACTCAACATTCAAGACTTTTTCCATGAAGAAAATTGGGCAGAAGTAGTCTCACCTTGAACATTGTTAAAGCAGCAATTTGGAAAGATTTTAACTCTCAAACTAAGTGGTTTCTTTTTAAGAGTATTAGATTACAAGTTTCTAATCTAAAAATAGATGTATTTACGTGATGAGGTGTTATAAGTTAGCTCCTCATTCTTGCTGTGGGTTTGGTGACACAAAGCAGCTGTAAAGCTGGAAGATCTGGTACCCTGAGAATTGCTCCTGCCTTGTAAATTAAATCTCTATTCATTAAGAATGCGAAGTACTTTCTACGCTAGTTAAAGCCTATGTAAGGTCCCACTGAGGGCCTTTGTTATTAACACACTCAGGCAAAAGCTGGCCCTAGCTATTCTACTGCTGTTTTCATTTCCAGGGATGATTTGTAAAATTTCACATACATTATTTTGGATTAGATATTTTTATGCATTTATTGTAAAAGATGAGGCTCCAGTTACTTTGCTCCTTGTTATTTTTCACCTTGATTCTGGAATGAAATGAAACATAGATGGATATGGCTGCTGAATTCAATCTCCTGTTGACTTGTCCTCTGATGCCACACACTATCCTGCTCTTATTCTAGGTCAAAGTATGGAAATGTCAGTAGAGTTTTACAAACCTTTCAATGGAATTAGCTCAAATGTGAGCAGGATTGGGTCTGTGATTTGCAGCATGTCACAATGCTGATCACAGGCAGGCAGTAAAAAACATAAAGATGGTGATACAAGCCAGCAAAGCAAGCCAGCTCCAATTTAGTTTGGTGAAGTCTTCCTTATGCATTCCATTTCCCTTTCTGTTTCAGTGCTCTCTTCATGTGGGAAGTTACACATTGTAGATGTCTGCAAATTTATTGTTTGGCATTATGAAATTATGCCAGTTTTGTCTTCAGAGTGCCTTTCCCTGTCCTCATGCCCCTATTACACTTTCATGAAGAAAGACCAAGACAGAACAGATGTTCTTTATTTCTCCAGGACTAGATTAACACTACCATGATAAAACCATTAGGAATGGTGCTTAATAGAAATCCGGGCTTTGGACAGGGACTCTGAACTACCAGGTCTGATGGATTTTCTGTCCTCACTGGGGTCCATTTGTGTAGCTTATGCAATGCCCCTTTGGCAGCAGTCTGAAATATGTGCCAGAGGAAGAATTTCCCGCTGTCCTCGCTCTGTGCGTTCACAGTTGAATGTGTTCTGTTTGCATAGTTGATGAGCAAAGACCATGGTTTACGCAGCAGCAGCAGTTCCTCCTTTTCATAATCATTAAAGTGTTACAAGATTTCCAGGGCAAAAATACCCCATGGCACCTGTTGCTGGAAATATGTTGTACATGTTTGTTTGTGTTTTCCAACTTGTTGAATAAAAAATGTAGTTATCAGTGACAGAAGTTGATTTTTGTATATTGCAAAAATATACAGGCACGTTTATACCTTGTAACCTTCTCTCTTCACCCACTGTAAATACACAACTGACTGCTTTGTTTGTTTCTGGAAAATTAGTATTTCAGAAGGGCCGGGCCATAGACACCGGAGAAGTAGAGATTGGAGCACAAGTTATGCAGACCATCCCACCTGGTTTATTCTGGCGCTTCCAAATTACCATACATCACCCCGTGTACCTGAAATTTAACATTTCACTGGCGAAGGATTCTCTGCTGGGAATTTATGGCAGAAGAAACGTCCCACCTACTCACACTCAGGTAATTGGAAATTATCCTGATTCTATCACACTTCTATTTTCAAGCAGCAGTGGATGAGAGTGTTCACAACGTGCTTTCAAAGAGAGGGAGGAAGGGACTGGCTGGAACCAGTCCGGTTATCCTTTTCTTTTACTGGGCTCTAGCAATACCTCAAACTGTGCTCTCTCAGAGGAAGGGACAGTGTCATAGTAGACCGGTCAGCAGCTGTGACCTCAGGGATGTGACTGTCTGGGAGGCTGGGCAGGTACACATTGTCCTGCTGTGTAGATCCATCATCTTCTATGCAAGGGAGGAAATTCCAGTTCACTTGAAAATGCTTTAATCTTTTTATGATTCCCTTAAAACAAACAGATTGTACAGTCAGTATAAAGACTTAATAGAAAAGAGAAAAGCTGTCTCTGATTGCTAAGATCAAAACTATTTTTGAGTCCTTACTCCTGGGGATTTTGCAAGAGAAAACCTAGGTGAGCAGTCATATGCAATATTGCTGGTCACATTCAATTTTTTTTTTTTAGGCTTAATGTATTTGGCTTATGAAGCTGTCATTTCTATGGATAATAAATTTTTCATCTTTCTTTTTATCAGGATAACTCTCCACAGAGTGTGATAAAAATACACGGAATCATGGAAAGATTGTTTATAATGGACCACTGGAGATCATTTACTCTAACCTCAAAAATTTTTTACTAGAGTTTTGATATTAGAAATAAGCACTTTTAGCTGTCCCTGACTTTAATTGAAGCTGGATCCTCTGTTGAGCTGACAATGAACTTTACTGAGAATCAGAATGCCTAAAAAACCTAGAGAAATATATATATTTCTTGAACAGGGATTCATAGAAATCTCTGGTGCTTTGAGGTTAACAGGCATTGACATTGTCAGCATCAACCTGGTTAGGTATTAAGAACTTTCCTGTAAAAAATATATAGTTATTTGTATTACTTAAATATAAAGAAAAAGTATATTTAGGTTTTGATATCTGATATTGATATTAAGGGGCAAGGATTTAAAAGTCTGGTGTAGAGCAACAGGTTTTTGATCTGCTCTTGGCATTTGAGATGAATGGCTGCATAGCACAGGCACTACACCTTGAGAATTTTGGAATTATTCCCATTAAAAAGATGTAATTTTTGGAGTAAATCTGCTGTATCTAGTGCAGCAATTCTGATTTTACCCTGCCATAGCAAACAGCTATGCCAGTTTTGATGCCAGATTTCTGACCTACCGTAATGCTTTTTATATATAAGCCGAAGCTAAATTGACCAGGTTATGCAATTGCTGTCCACAGTGGTGATACTTGGGCAATTCCTCTTAAGATTTCAACTGTTTATTCATGTTTGAAAGAGACATGCAGAGTAGATTCATGAATATTTGCTGGGTGGTTAATTTTTGCTCATTTTTATTGCAGTTTGATTTTGTAAAACTGATGGATGGAAAACAGTTAATTAAACAGGAACCAAAAAACTCAGAGGAGCCTCAGCAAGCTCCCAGGAACCTGATCTTAACTTCACTGCAAGAGACAGGTTTCATTGAGTATATGGATCAAGGAGCTTGGCATATGGCATTCTACAATGATGGAAAGAAAGTAGAGCAAGTGTTTGTACTAACTACAGCTATTGGTAAGAACAATCACAATATAAGTGTTATTCTGATTATTACATTGCAAGGATGTATTTGATGTATTCCAGCTCCTCTTAACTATTCTCTTAAATAAGTTTTATTTCAGCTTAGCTTAATTAACCTCAGTGGAGCAACTTCATGTTTAAGCCAATATTAGACAACTAGCAACATTTGTATATTAAAGATAGATGTTATGAAATTAATTAAGTGTGAAGTGTTCATGTGTTAAGATTTTTATATGATAGGTTAAATGCTTGAGTAATTTCTGGTTTTATCTTGTTCCAAGTAAAAGAGATTATGTCTGCCCTCTCTACTTACTTGGGAACCATAAATCCTACAAAAATTATCCAGGCTTTAAGTTCTCATTTCCAGTATTTTAGTTAGTTGGAAAATCTTTTGTGGATTTGTTTGTGAGTATTGTTTGATGTATGGATGCTGCTGGTTTATGCAGTTATTCAAATGCATCATTTTGTTTGGAATACAGAGGGCAAATACAGGAGGCAGCATCCTGGTTGCAGATGAGATTCCTCCTGACTTTCTGACACATATAGGTGTGCAGATGTTTGCAGATGTAGGTGTTGTGAGTGAGCAGTCCTCACACATAGGGCTCTTTTGGAATTTAAATTTAGGTAAAGTGTTGTATTTATGACAGTCTCGGTTTGCTGCAAGACTTTAACCACTATACCCTTTAGTTAACCTGTTCTACCATATGTTTAGCAAGATGTCTTTACTAGTAATGGACGTGCCATCTGCTCTTCAGAACAAGTGGATACTATTTTTACTTTGTGGTAAAAACTTTGCAGAGCAGGACAGTATGATTAAAGTATCAAGATTTTGAAGGACTTGCATAAAAGAAAAAAATTAGAAATTGAGATCGAGTTGTAATGACTGGTTCTGGTGTAAAATTTCATATTTGCTCTGTTCAAAAAAGTTGATCTTCTGCAAGAAAATATGCTATTTTTCGATTCCGTCTGAGAAAATTAAGATTCGAGCAATTTATGAAGCATCTTTGCAGATGCTCTACAAAGACATAAAACCTGGCCAAACTCCAGCCCAAACCAGTATCCAAATTCCCGATCCCTTGTTTACTTTTTTGTAAGACAGCAGGGTTTATAAAGGAGGGTTTAAATAATATTTCATTTGGTAGCATAACTTCTACTTCCCCCCCCTTCCCCTCCCCCCAAAAACAAAAAGAAATTAATTGCCAGAGTCTAATTCATGTTACATGTGGTAGAAAAGAAGAGACTATTTAAGAGGGAAACTTGTGAGCCACAGTGCATCTTCAAAATGGCTGCAGGAAGATATTTTTGGGAAAAAGTCTGTTCGTGCTGCTGCGAGAATCTACTGCTGGTGCATTTGAAAATACTGCCAGCTATTGTGTTTTCATAACCTATGTATCTTCGCCTAGTTTGCTGTGCATCGTAACTTGGTTGTTTCTTTGGGAGTTTTGACAAAAAAAAAAAAAAATCTTGAGGCATTTCTTACCCAGATTGGGCTAGAGTCATATTTGACATCTCTGCCAGCAAAGGAATCAGCCAGGACCAGAAATCCTGGGAACAGAGCAAGAGCTTGGATGCATCTCTGCCAAATACTCCTGTGAACCAGCCATGCCCCTCATCAGCATCTGTTGGACTGTATTTGAAGATGCTCCGTGTTAGTTATGTAGAAAATTGATTTTGCTGACACTTTAGCTGAAGTTCTGATCAGACTTTCCTGAGGAGGGTAAATTGCATGCGAAATGTGGCATGCTTCAAGTACTTCCATTAACTAAATAAAGGGCAGCCCATACTGGACATTGCATTGAGGGCAAGTAACTTCTGAAACCATTAATTCTTCATTTCAGGTCAATGTAGGGATCATTTGCCATGTGATTCCAGGAAAACTGAGAAGGCAGACAAGTGCACATATAGAGCAAGACAAGAGTTGATAATGAACAGTAATATGAAAAATTAATAACAAGCAGCATTTCTGTGAACTTCCTTCTAAAAATGTTGTGGTTTTTAAACTTTGAAATAGACGTCTGTGTATAGGTTGTGGGTATCTGATGAACAAAGGCATATCAAATGTCTATTCTTTAGTATTAACTGATAGCCTGAAAAGAATATTTTCAAATAACCATAGGAGTTTTCAAGAGGAACCAATCCTTATCTAAGTGCCCATAAATAAGATCAAAATACACTTATATCAGTTATTTTCGTTAATTGTAGGATCTGGGTTTTCTTCTTTTTCCTCGATTACTTTGTGGGAAAGGCATCAAGTTTCCCATTTTCCTATAGCCAGAGGTACTTCCCCACATCTATTAGTGGATGTGGCCATTGAACTGTCCCAGTTCCCCTGGCTCGAGCCCCTCTCCCATCCAGCACATGCATGGGCTGCAGAGTCCCTCAGTCCTGGAGCTGGTCTGACAGTGACCTACTCCACACAGGATCATCTTAGCTTGAATTTGCTTCATATTCGTTATGTAAAATCCGTATAAATCAGTGAATCCACTGCATTCCTGTAGGAAATATATGTGTAAATTGGAACCAGCTAATCCATGTAGAGATAGGAGCCTGTCCTCGCATGGTGGGGTTAAGTGGCTTAATATCCAAAGCTGTGTGATAAAACATGGGCAAGTTTAAGATCAGAACTGAAGGTGGGTTTTTTTTCTTCAAATCTAGTTCTTAGTTCTTTATCACATTGAATTTCATCACTGTACAAAAGACTTATTTTTTTGTTTATCTGATTGTATAGAAGTGGAAATCTTGCCCTTCTCCAAGGGATTCAATTCACATGGTTCAAATGAACACCATAGAAGGCAATTTACTCTATAAACAGGTTTCAAACAAATTACTTCAGCAATAAAAGAAAGTGTTTAAGGTGGACATTTTTCAGCAAAAACTCAGGTTCCTGCAGTGCTTTTAATGGTGGTAAATTTTACATGAACATTTACTTTAAAAGCTTTTTGGTGTAATATAAATGATGCACCTGTTATCTCAAAGCTGTCAAGACAAAATCTAATAAATATTTGTAAGCTGCTTGAACAGGAGTTTTGTTTTATGCTCCCTGTGAATGAAAATGGGCTTTTTACTGCTTCTGCACCTATTTGTATGTTGAGATGTGTCCTGCAGAGTGAGGTGAAGATGCCATTCATTTCGACTTCAGTCAATTTATATTTTTCTTTGTGCACAATTTCCTGAATAAACAGAAATCCTGGATGACTGCTCTACTAATTGCAATGGGAATGGAGAATGTATCTCAGGCCACTGCCACTGCTTCCCGGGATTCCTTGGTCCTGATTGTGCAAAAGGTAATCTCATATTAACTGACCCACGGTGCATGACAGGGATCGTGATTATGGTGTGTGACTGCTGGGCTTGCAAAGATTCAAAGTGATTAAAGGAGATTAAATTCCTTTTTCCAGCCAGATGGCAGACACAGTACAAGCACACATGTGGAAAGTTTCTTTATGCTGTACTTGAGTTAACATAGATCAACCACTTCTCGCTCCCTGACTTTCAAATTTAATAGGTTCCTCCATCCCTGTTTGCATCCTGTCTGCAGTTGTAAAATACATTTTTTAATAGGTGTGTTAGCTTAGCATAGTTTTTTCTATTATTTAAAACTGACAAACAGTACCACTTTGGAGAAAACATAAGTAAATCAAATGCTTCTGTGGTCTTGACTTGAATAGGGTGTAGATAAGAAACCTAAAGCAGCTTAGGGATGATTTTCCAGCATTAAAGCAAAAAAACATGTTAAGTGAGCTTACTTCTGTTTCAGATATTGGTGTCAGTACAATCCATTATCCCCTGCACATGATGTCCAGAAGTTCTCATGATTTTCCAATGTCTCCTCAAATGTAGGGTTTATTTTTTTTAAGACTCAATTGGCTCAGAAATTGATACTGGATTGTAAAAGTAAGCTTCCACGTTGCTAGTTTACATACAGATTAGTAATGGCTACAACTTCAGTGATACTATGTCTTCTTAGAAGAAAAAAGAAAAGGGCAGGATCTTGCTTCAGTTCACAGGGAATAAATATTAATCTTACTGAAAATCAGGCACCACTGCAAATTTTCCGCAGAGGCCAATCAAGGGGAGAGAGTTTTTATTTTCTAAGATATCCCATTTCTGGTCAAAATTAAGGTATGCAAGAGAGGCAGACTGAGGAGACAAGGACACTGTATTACTGCTGCACTACCTAGTTCAAAGATTTCAGTCTGCCGCAACCCTTGAACGAAATGAAAAACTGAGGAGCTGGAGTGGAAAAGCAATTTTACAGAATGATAAATGCAATAAATGTTAATCTATGTAAGTATGTAAATACATTAAAAAGGTCAATCTGCCTTCTTCAGATTCCTGTCCAGTGCTGTGCAGCGGAAATGGAGAATATGAGAAAGGTCACTGTGTGTGTCGGAATGGCTGGAAAGGACCAGAGTGTGATGTTCCAGAAGAGCAGTGTATTGATCCAACCTGCTTTGGCCATGGTACTTGTATCATGGGTGTCTGCATCTGTGTCCCTGGATACAAAGGAGAGATTTGTGAGGAAGGTTTGTGAAGTTTCCTTCTCTATAGTCCCTGGGGTTGATGTTTGTCTTTAATTTCCACCTGTTTTAAGGTAGTTAAAAACTCACACAGGTGTGATCAGCTTTCTGTGAAGCAGTACTATTTTGCTCAAAACTACCCTTACTGTCTCATAGAAAGTAACATTAAGATGGAAGATTTTCAAAGGTAAAGGTATTCAGGTCTTGGTAACAGTCCAGTGGACCGATCACATAAAGTTCACATTTTCATTAGAAAAGATAAAATTATGTATTTATGAGCCGAAAGCTTGGGGTAAGGCAGTCAGAAGGTCATTTAAACAAAACATGATGTGGTAGTTCTCCAAAGCAATCAGATGATCGTAATCAGCTTTTCCCTTTTTCATTCTGTTACATCTTAGATTTTTCTGACAATATAAAGCCAAAAGGACAGCAAACAGGTTCAGTTTACCAGCACATATCATGTAATTCTGTTGTCATATGTCATTTTTACTGGGAGCCTTTGCTCACGGCACTAAAATGGCATCCTTTAAGGCTTGGCTGACAAAAAGTGGGAAATTCTGTGAGAACGAGTTATTGTGTTTTTGCTGGTTATGCTACTGATGTGTCTCTGCCCTCATCTACAGACAGAAGCAGTTGTTATTTCCCACAGCATGTCTGAGATAGCTCATCGGCTTTGGCTTTCTTCCCTTGTGCATAGCCTCAGAAAGCAGAACTCTTCCTCGTGCTTGCCCTGATTTGATGGTTTTTCACTAGTTCCCTTAGCCTGGAGCTAGTGACAGCATACTTTGTGCTTCCTGCTATAGAGATTTTCAGTAATTCTTTTGAGTAGCACACACAGGAGGCTTTTTATGTTGCTTGAATTCTCTAGTCAGAAAAATGTCCAGGATGGATTTGATAGATTTGACATACCTGGAATGGTTTTTAAAGGGACGATCAAGAGAATGCTTCTGACATAGTCAGTTGTTGGTAGTTTCAGAATCCAAGAAAACCCAAATGGGAAAAAGCAAGTAATACACAGATTCCTCGGTGAGGCCATGATGCTGAACAAGCCAGTAGCTGGTGAGAGGCTGACTGCTGTTTTTAGTTGCTTTGTTTCTTGCCATAATGAGATCCTGCAAAATGGTTGGGGAAAAAGAATGACATGAATGTACTGACAGCTACAGAAACCAAGAGTGGGAAAACATCGGATTTTTATAGTAAGAAACTTATGTAAATTTTTTAAAAAGGTGGAATTATGTAGAAGTATGGAAATATGGTGGATGAAACAAACCTGTGTAACCAAGTACAGAGGGTTTTTATTGTAACAGTGTGTCCTTGACATGACTGTTCTGTTTGTATTGTAAAACATAACTTGTGCAGTAATTAGGGAATTCTGTCAGGAATTAAGATTATTTTATTGTATATAAACATGATTTAGTCTTGTAGCAGTGCTGTTAACAAACATAGCAACAGATGTACTATCCAGGGAGCACCAGTAACTGCATGTATTCATTGCTATGGGGGTCCTTTGAATTTTTCCTGTCACATTATCATTCCTAAAATGGAGTCACCCGATTAATTTTAAAATATCAGCAAAATAAAGCATTGTCTCAAGATAAGAGAAAATTGCTGTGTATTTTTGTCCAGTGCTTAGCAAGATGTGCATTGTCAAGAAACACTGATGCCCTCTGTCAGAATTAGACTCTGCTGTCCACAAGCCCGGAAGGCTGAAAAAGATACAAAATAAATCCTGAAATAAGATGTTGAATTGGTGGCATAGCAGTTCAAAAGATAAAGCTTTATTTCTTTATTTTTAGGTTGAAAGGTCCTATAAACTGGAGGCCATTAATCTCTATGTCTGAAGTATTTAGCCTTCCCTTCTGGAAGCAGAAAACATCTCTTCATTCATGTAGCACAAGATACTGTTTCTTAAGTTTACAGTTTAATTATTAAACCAGTACTTGTGCTGATACTTGAGAAATACATAGCAGAACTTTCACAGTGCCTCTTTAACATCAGTCTGAAGCATGATATAACATGGATAGGCTTGTGGATCATTGTTTCCCATGCTCAGACCCCACAGATCCTTCAGCTCTGCAGTCTTCCTGCAGCCTCCAGAGATGGCAGACTGCTTCCTGCTTAAAACCTGTCTTGTTAAAGCAGTGCTGGGGCTTTGTGAAAGAATATGCTGCTCATACAGCACTAACCAGCTGATTTAAATTCTTCTACAGAGCTCCTGAATTTTTCACTAGGAATAGTTTAATCCAAATTGAGAACAAATTTAGTTCTTTGTTTGCAAATTGTTCATCAGTACATTATGACTTTTATGAAGCTGTTCATTACCTGCAATTGCCCAGCACATATTTTTTATGTGTATGAGATTTTTTTTTACAGCAAGCATTGAGTTAGAGATTCACTACTCAGTTTTAGTGGATAACCTTTTTTTTTGCAGCACATTTTCAGCTATAGAGATAGCTTTTCATAGGAAGGCGAAAGAATAAATCTTTCTTTTCGCAGAAGTAAATAAAACACACTGCACAAATACCCAAATGGAAATACAAAGCACAATTACAGAAGTTACTATTAATTGTTCCAGCTCTTTCCCAGCCTGGCTACTGAAGCACAGACTTCATCAACTTAGACCAATAGATCTATCCTGGGAATCTGTATTTTAAAAATTAGACAAAATCCATGACAGGAGATTCATATGGCCTCTTAACTGTCTACATGCTTTCTTTTTTCCTTGTTTTTGACTTACCCTTTTGCACAGATGTTAACAGACCGTTTTTCCCTTGTGTTTGTTAACATTGTTTCAGTTGGGTATTCACACAAAAAAATCATCAAGCTAATCTGAATCCCTGTTGCATTTCACTAGTAATTAACTGTAAAGGTGCGAGTTTTATGCTCTAAGTTGTATATTCCCTGCTTTCCAGAGGACTGCCTGGATCCGATGTGCTCTGGCCATGGTGTGTGCGTCCAAGGGGAATGTCACTGCTCCACGGGCTGGGGCGGCGTCAACTGTGAGACTGGGCTGCCCGTGTGCCAGGAGCAGTGCTCGGGGCACGGCACCTTCCTCCTGGACACGGGGCTCTGCAGCTGTGAGCCGCAGTGGACAGGTTCAGACTGTTCAACAGGTATGATGGAGGCTTGACTTTATCAGCATTGCCTGTGTTTTCTGCTGGAGTCATGAAGAAAGTAGTTGCTGTTACTGTGCTAATAGGAATTTAAAAAACAAGATAGGGATGAACCAGAGGTACTGTGGCACAGCCCTTTATGGTCTTGTCAGCAACTGGCTTTCAGTTGCCAAGGATAAGGAATGCATTCTCTCTGTGACAAGAATGTTTCTGCCTGGTGCCACAGCAGTGAGAGCAGTAGTCCTGCAAGAGGGCAGATGCCTCCTGGCATGCACTGGAGGCAAGCACAACTCTCACCTGAGCTGCTGAGCAGCTGTCAGGCTCATGCAATCAGGGAATCTGCAGTTCTGAGAGAGATTGGGAAGATATATAAAAAATAAATAAATACAAATGCAATGGCTGATGAGTAAGAAAGCTCTGTCAAAAAAATCTTTAAACAAAAAAGACCATCATTCTTTCATGCTGGGGTAAAAACTCTCTTCTTCCTTAGAGGACCATCAAGGTTTGATCCCACTAAATTTGATTAAGACTTGAAATGGATTTCCTGTGTGCTTTGTACATTTACATTTCGTTTTCTTGAAATGAATGCACTCTGCACATTTTGGTCTGTAATGGAGCATGTCATTACCAATGTATGTACTACTATTTTTTCCCCTATAGAGCTCACAAAGCCAGAATCTCAGATGATAAGTAGCATATCCCAGTAGAGAATAGATGCAAGTGACAGATTTGCTGAATACTGTGGAATACAGCTAGTGGTCCAAGTCACCAATTTTTCTTAGAAATTATCATTCAGAAGAGCACCTGGAACAGTATAAATTCCTGCTCAGATCTCTAAAGTGTGTGGTTATGATGTTTAAGCAGGGACTTACAAAATGTCCCTCTACCTGAGGAATTTTTAAGCAACAAAATACTGACCTGCTAATAATTTTCAGTGTTTGTTACAAAGACCTTGCATTCATTCTACACTCCAAAATTAATGCATGCAATTTTAGTCCAACGCTGTCAGATACAGCACCTGCTTTGATAAGAATTGACTTGTTACTGGGTTTCAGCAAAAGCCTAGTTGCTCTCATTTTTATCCTGTATTTTATTATATATTAAAAATATTCTCTGAAGCTTAGTATTATAGTAGTATTTCCATCAATGAAGCAAATAATTAGGAGAGGTGTTAGCTGTATACTAATTTTTTACTCACAAAATATTGCAAACTAATTCTGTTTTAATACAATGTTACTGTAGCTCAAAAAACAACGTTAGTCTCAGATGGGTCTGTTGTGTCAACTTCATGAGGCAGTTAGACATTAAGTAAGGAACCAAAAAGCTAATAAATAGCCTCCAAAGCTGTTTTGAACATTTTTGGAAGGAAACCTCTTTACCTCCATCAGTCGAGAAAATACCTCTCTTCATCCCTACTGTCTTCTGCATTACCAAAGGATGCTTTTACAACTACCAACAGGCATTGTAGCCAGATGCTTCAGACTTCTCCTTTCAAATGTATGTTTCTTCTTAGGTGTTAGACTAGATTCAGGATGGTCTCGGCAATGCACCAAGTGTTAGACTGAAGTAGAGATGTTCATTTGTGCCTGAGATGTTCTTCCTAGTATCAGTGGTTGCTGTGCTTGTTGAAAATAAAGCTTTATTTTAGTGAGCAAGCAAAACATCAAATGAATAAGTAAGGAAACATAAGAGGAGCAGCAAGGTCACAATAAACGAGCTGTCACATGTGAATGGAGAAAGTCTCGCGGTTCTGTACAGCGGAGAGGATGAAATGCGTAAAGCTCAGTCTGCTCGTCAAGAGTCAGACAACAGCAGAGCTGTGTAACTGAGAGACCAGCAGTCTCTCAGCCTGCCTCGAACCCTTGCACTTTGCCATCTCCGTACCACATCATTCTCAGTGCTGTGTAAATTCACCTTTCTGTAGCACCTTGAAGAATATAGGCTCTTGTCCTGAGGATTTCTGTGTTCCCCAGCAAATTCCAAATACTTTCAAAATACAAGGATACGTTATATTAAGTTTTATGGATTTTTAAAATAGAAGTTAGTATATCTTGGCAGACTTTAAAAGGGAGAAATAGCAAAGGTTCTACAATGTTTTTGAATATATTGTTCTGGATACAGTGTGGCCCAGCCTGAAGAGGGATGAGCCACCTCTATAACACCTTCCCCTACCTGCCCATCTCTAGCTCTTCAAACAATATAAACTTCTGTTTTACAAGTGGCAGACTGGGAAAAGACAAGAATCAGTATGGATGGAGGAAGAGAGATGAAGGGTGACTGTGTGACCCATGCATATCCTTAAGAATTGCCAATGGTTAGAGGCCCAGCCTGAGCTCTGGAATCATTCATGGATTTTTTGAGGCTGGAAAAGACCACATTGTTCATGCTGTTTGATTTTCTATAGAACATTACCAAAAAATAACAATCATCCTTCAGTTTTTGCTTGATACTCATGTTTAGTTTTTAGAAATTCAGGCTTCACACAGAGACTGAAAATGAAGGATAGTCTACCATTTCCTAGAAAAATTGTTTCAATTATATCTGGCCCTCTCTGCTAAAAAGTGCACCTTCCACTCCTAGTTTGAATAGGTGCAAAGTCTTCCAGTTGCATTTCATTCTGTGCGGTGGAAGACTGGCAAATTATTTGTACTCCTTTCCAGTGTCCAGCCTAATCTCTGCTCTGGCCTGTGGACTGGCATAACCCAATTTCATTGCACCACCTCCAGATACTCCTTCTATATCCAGAGTTATTGCCGGACAATTGCCATCCCTTGAGGGCCAGAAAAGCCTCTTGCAGAACTCCAAAGCAGCTGTCAGGATATGTTTTCATTGTGTTTAAATTGGTTCTCAATAACAGCAGCTCAATATGGCTTGAAAGTTGTCCAGACACTTAGTATTGCTAATCCTATACTACTTGTAGGACACAACTTAGGCTGGCTTTTTGTTCAGCCCTGTTAAGATACATCCTTTCAATACCCTTAGCTGGATATCTGTTTCAGATATATTTGGCCTCTTTCTACCCTACAATATTGAACTTCCATGAAAAGTCATTTTCCTTTGTTAGCTCAGATTTCAATGTACCTCTCCCAGAGATGACATGGTTTTCATTTAAGCTTTGCCTTGCTGCTTACCAGCGTCTTTGTAAAGGCTCTTTCTATCAGCTAGCTGCAAACATACAGATAATATGCTTCTGATTCTTCTGCCTTCTTTAGGCAGCATCAACTGAATTTCACCGTGGAAATACTGGCAGATGTTTAGCTACGCCAATCAAAACAACATTGTTGTGTCTTTTCTGCAGCCATATGTGATCAGGAGAAGAAATTTTAAAAGCACCTTCATCTTCTATTTGTCTTTGGTTTATTATATGGACAAGATCAAAGTGTTCTAGCTGTTCTATATGGTTATAGACTGACATGTATTTACCGTGAGAGAGATGGATTAGCCTGTTGTGCCAGTTTGCCAACTGGCCTGAATGCTGAAGGTTAATAACAAGCTACGGCTTTCACTGCTTCAAAATTACACCAATGTCAGAAATTTGTAGAGAAGCCACATAGAGTTATTCCAGCAGAGTTCTTTCAAGTGCTGTACTGGGGCATAGCTGCTATAATTCCAGTTGCAAGGATCCCAAGCCTGCAGTCATTATTCAAGTAATACAGTTGATTCTTCCATTCCTGCTGGCCTGGGCAGACATTGCTTGCTGCCTTTACCTGTGGTGTAGTCCGTGTTGAAATACACAGAGATCCAATGTCTTCTTCTACAGGAACTTTATTTCTTTAGTTGTTTTACTTGCTGTCCTTTGAATAGTCATCTGCCCTGCTTTCTGCACTATTCTTTGGACTGTGCAAGGAATGAGGGGAGTTATGTCCATTTTGCCTGAAGGGAGGCACAAGCATCAGGGTCCAGCTAAGCTGATCTCAGGCAGAGCTACACAGACAACTCTGAGAAGAGCTGTCTTTCACCATTTTGATTCTCAAAGTGTTTCCAAGACAAAAAGAAACAGCACCAGCACTGCTACAGTTCTACATTGTCCAAGATGTTATTCCCAACAGTCACACCAACCATACAGCAAACAGGTCATCTTGCAGCATTGAAGTGGCTTTAGCTCATGCTAAAAAAAAGAAAATTTGATTTGATCTCTCTGATAATTAGCCTGTGAAAAAACCAAATGCTTCTCTGATGTAAAGCACTGAAAATTAAAAATCCATTATAATGTTCACAATACAAATGTGCATCTTCTGTTTTGGAATTAATTCATTGCTGTCTTGTTTATCACTTTGCCCATTTAATTTTAGTTTTTTCCTAGTTTGGTCATCCTTTGGCAAGTCACACAAAAGTGCTCAAAGACATTTAGCCATTACCAACTTAGCCATTTGACAGTGTATGTGCCCAAGAGAAATGCACAAAAGATTGAGTTCCATCTCTCATTTCATCTTCCCCTGCCTCTACGAGATGTGGAGAACAGAAATTTCCAACTTTGTTCTGAGTGAGACTGATTATATAATGCGTTTTTTGAAAACCACCTGTACTGACAGAGGTCGTCCTTGGAGTATTTCAGAGTCTCAGCATCATCTCAGCTGAGCCCTGTTACGATAGTATGTGAAAATCCATTATCAGTCAGACCTTCAGCACACATCTCAGCTGACCTGTGCAGTAGGGGTGTGATTTAGCGATACGTGACACAGTCAATAGGATGGAAGACTGATATTACACTATTTTAATATCATCAGGACTTCAGTGTAGTCAACTTCCTACTTAATGTCTATGGATCTTTGTTGCTTTATTTATAGGCTGTCACGCAAAATGCCTTGATGTTAATGAGTCATCTCCCTTTGAGGCATATAGGCAGTGCTTTTCGGAAAGAAAAAATCAAACTCGTGAGTACTGACTGCTCTTGTCAGGTAGAAGGGAAGCTCTGGCTAATGGAAGGTACAGCATCAACAAACTGAACAAAAAAGCTTATCTTCTGTTCTCAGATTGACACCTTTAACATGGAGCCTTGAGATTAAGGGAGAGAAATATCAAGAGAAAATGGATGACAGAGTTGTTCAGGGGGCAGAGCCTTGCATAAATTAGTGTAACTGCAGTGATACCACCAGTGCAGTCCCAGTGTGTTTCAGGTGAGAATCCAGCCCTGAGTCACTAATTAATTGTAGCACTGTGCCTAAAATATTACAGACTGAGAAATCTGTGACAGAGCTGATGCTTCTGACATCCTGTCCTGCATTCATTTCTTTAGACACTACTCAGCCAAAGTAGGCCAGTTTCTGTCACCTTACTCCAGGACATTTGTCATAATTCCACTGAATCCATTTATATCACTGAAGCAACCTAATTATGATTGGGGAAAAAATACTGGCAGTTCTTAGTCACAAAAACATTCATCCTAAAATGATTATATGGAGATGGTATATATTTAGCATATCTATTTTTGGTTAAGCTCTCCTAGCAAGATTGGTGGTAATTTTACAAAGGGTAAAAATGGATCAGCAGCCTCTTCTTTCAATATCTTGTGAAGCAAAAAACCTCTTTAAAACTGAAGTGCTTTGAAAAATGCAAAATGTTGTAATTGTTGTAAATTGATATGTGCAGAGTGGAGTAATTTAAAAATCATTAGAAGTCTGCATTTTTTACAGTAAAGTGCTTCAAAAAGAAATGAAGGCATAATACAGTATATTAATATAGTTCAAGACATCTCAAATAGGTTTCAAAATTAAACATCAAAAACTGCAACTTGAAAAAATGATTAGGTGAACCCATTTCATCATAATCAGAAACTCTTCAGGTTTAGGGAATTGCAGTGTATGGGTGTCATTCTCATTCACCACCGACAAGGATATTCACTACAAAGAGCTTGCAGTAGTGAAAATAGCCTTGAAATTTCCTCAGTATGGGATGTAATTTCGTGCATTTTCTACAGACTGCTCAGTTCCACGTTGGTGTTTCTACTCTGCTTCCTATTTTAGGCAAATCTCAATAACTTTTTAATTATACTAGAAACATCCTTCACTGTTTTGTTCTTAAGAAACGATGGACTTGCTTAATTTCATCTAACTGTCCTCTTTCTCTAATTTGTGAGGAGCTTTGCCTATTACTGCTCTGCTAATTAAAAGGATGATTGAAGTTCCCCTGCTGTACATTGTCTGACATTGTAGAAAGACTCTTCCCTACTACTGTATATTTCATTGAAAAGAAAAAAACCACCTGTGACTACTTTGATTTATATCTCCTGCAGAGTTGCAAGAGTTTGCAAAAATACATCTGGCGAGCAAGATTTCTATTAAAAACATACTAGTTAAGGATTGGAACACTTAATATGTTTTGCTGCAGAATTTAAAACATCAGAAATTTAAGGCAGTGAAGAAGCACTCCAATAAAAATTAATTATCCTACATGTTTAAATCAGTCCACAGGGAACCAAAAATACCTGATGTAGTAATTATTGATTTAAGAAATAGCATAAGTCAAGGGTATGAGATATACAATGAGGAAACATGGGATGTTTTTCAACTGATTGCTGCTTATTTTGCAGATATGCCAAAAATAATGGCCCTTTCCTTTCCTTTTTCTTCCTGAAAATTAAGATTGTTAATCTATTGCTGTCTGCACCTCATTCAGCAATTATTGGAAATATTCCTCATTCCAATGTAAATGCAATTGAGTTGAGTCAGCTTTTGTAAATCCTAGTCTAATCCACAGCAAGGCATTACTTTTTCCACACAGTGGAATCCACAGACCTAGTTTTGGATGCTTCAATCTCAGCAACTCTTGGCTTACCCAGGAGCAAGATACCCAAATTGCTCTGGTGGTCACAATATGGTTCTGTTTACCCTCTGTTCTGGGAAGCTGGTAGAGCCTTTCCTCTCTGTCTGCATGGCATCGTGCCTCTACAGGGAATCCATCCTGTCCAGGAATGTGCCCCTCACTGTGCTTTGTGCTAGGCCAGCCCCGGGAGAGTGATGCTCCTTAGGATCCTTGGCCAGCACCCATGTTAAATCCTGCAGATTGCAAAACTAGAGCTCTTAACATAAAGCTGCTGTCATTATCTACCAGCAAAACCAGGCAAATAAGTGGGATTTTAGTAGCAACTCAGGTGCCAAAGTGGTTCAAGGACCTTTGAATTAGGTAAGCTAAGCAAAGGGTTTAAGGGTCTAAATTTGTAGTTAAGTGCCTGCATCCCTCTTACATCTCAACCTCATGGCCTACACAGGAGTCAATCTACTGAACAGTGATTAAGAACCATGCTAAAACAACTGACAGGATATAGGTCTTTCATGAGCAGCCTCTGTTCAAGAAAATGTCAAGATGGAAATTCTGACTATGGAAGGCTTGTACTCCACAAGAACCCTTTGTAAAAGAGGACTCTGAAGTAGAGAAGCTGTGAGAATGTTCTGCTGGTGGATGCTGCAGTGAAGGGGGAAAAGCAGCCTAGGTGAGCAACAGAACAGAAAATCTTCCACTTATAATTTGCTAAAACAAATCCAAAGATGTAACTCTCACAAATTATCTGTACCACCGTCTTTTAAAGGAGGGTTCTTGTGTTAGAGTGAGATTCTGTCTTCTCACAGCTGAAAAAGCACAAATGGGAATTGCTAGAGCAAGGGTACAAAAGAGCACTAGAACAACTAGAGGTTTTGTCCTTCAGTGGATTTCAGAACATCTATTGTGCAAAATGTGCTGCATCGGTCCCTAAAAAGCAGATATTTATAATATTTTTGTTGTCATGGTAAGTGTTGTACAAAAATAGCTATCATTTCAACATATTTATGCAGCAGAGTGAATTTTAACTTCCTCTGAAAATAGGCAATTGCTATTGCTAAAAGTCAAACCCATGAGAACTTCCCTACATACTGCATTTCTAAGGGTTTTGGTTGTGTGTATTGTTGCAAGGGTAATATATGTAGACATGTAAGGATTTCCCAGTCTCTGCCCTCCTTAAGGACAATTGCTTAAATGTTTTGGTGAGTAATATGTCTTAAATAAAATTAAATTTATAATAATTATCCAAGAATATTTTAATGGCGATGGAGCAAAAACTCCTTATTTATTGTAGCTACAGTGTACATTTGGGTATGTCACTCTTCAATCCAGGAAGCCTGTGTTTTATAAACAGATTGTTAAAATAGTGTCTATCACCTTGGGATCCAAAATCATTATCTGACAGAGTGCAGAGAGCTGATTGTTCATGTGGCATGTGATTGTTCAACTCCTTCTCTGGCCCCCCATATGCTGAATTGAAAAATGCCCTGAAGAAGGGTGGCCAGCCTGGTGGTGCCTCTGCCAGCTCTGAGGAGCTGGTACCAGGCTCTGCAGAAAAAATGCAAGTCATGAGCTGCGCCTTTGGTTTGGCAGCACCAGGCGGGGCAGCAGCTGCCAGATGTGTGCTGCTATTTCTGTTTGTGCTGCTGACACAGAGGAAGTTATGGTTTATTTACTGGGAGCTACTTTGTGTCTCTGTGCTCACCTGCACAGGCTCAGCTGTGAACACAGGGGCATTTGCTCCTGTGGATGGATGCAGTGTTCATAGGAAGATGCTGAGCACTGTGGAACTTGTGATTGAGGCCACACTCCTTGGCTTGTTATGCCTCACTGCTGAGTTTGTCCAAGGAACTGTTTATTTGTGCTAAAACGGGAGGAAGCAAGGCCAGTTTCTTCATCTGCTTTTGCTTTTGACTGTGAACCTGAGATGTTACTTAGAAGCTGATAATGACTTTTGATTTCTCACAGTAGTTTTCTCTGTAATACAGATTAATTGTTGGGAACACAGAGACCAAAGCCTTATTTTAGTTAGTTCACTGTTTCATTGAATCATAGAATGACTTGGGTTTAAAGGCACCCTCTAACTTCCCTGCTGTGAGCGGTGACATCTTCCACTAGACCAGGTTGCTCAGAGCCCCATCCAGCCTGGCCTTGACCACTTCCAGGGATGAGGCACCCACAGCTTCTCTGGGCAACCTGTGTCTGTGACTCACCACCCTCAGAGTTAGGAATTTCTTCCTAATACCTAATCTAAACCTACCCTCTTTCAGTTTAAAGCCATTTCCCTGTGTCCTATCACTACATGCCCTTGTCCACTGTTCCTCTCCCTCTTCCTTGCAGGTTCCTTTAGGTACTGGGAGGCCACAGTTAGGTTATCCTGAAGCTTCTCTTCTCCAAGCTTAACAGATTTCCATCTGTCCATGTAGACTGGCTCTTCAGTGGAAAAAAAAAAAAAAAGATAAAAATAGAAGTACATTCTTTTAAAAGCATTCAGTCCCCGTGTGTAGATGTACATTCTGTAAATCATTATCCCCTTCCCTTCTGAGTGCCAGCTCTGTGTCTGATTTGGGCAACAATGGCATTTCTGTCACTTGTGGGCTGCCATTGCTTTTACACAGGTGAATCCAAATAGATGTTCCTGTAATACATTGAGAAGTAGTGCCAATGCCCACCTTTTCAGCATTTTGAGCTCTTTCAAAACAGGGTAAGTAAAGTATACCTTCATTACTGAAGTCAGCAAGTACATTTAACATTCAGAGCACAGACCGGCACAATTTTTGTGAGTGGACCCATATCCAAAGGTCATCCTGTAAGCCAGTGAATTAAAGATGGTGCCTACTTGTTGCAAATAATGCTTAAATAAATCATTACTTCTTTACTGGGTATTACTAATCAAACTTAGTAATTAAATAATTGTGGAAAGCTTTATGTTCTGAGCAGAGCCCAAGTCAGTGTTAACAATAGTTGTTCTGTTTACCACAGAAGATTTAGTGCTTTGTATAAAGACATATCCTGATCCCCTCAGACAATCTGGTGAACTTTTGCTGAAAATAGGTGTCTCAAAATATTTATTTTCTTTTGATGCTGTATTAGTTCGGGCTGTACCTGTGAGACACCTTTATTGAATGTACCTACTGAGCCATCTCTTTGCCTATTTCCTTTTTCCCCACAAAGCCATGGTTGTTCTCCATGTTCCTTATCATTATCACAGGCCTCATGCCTTCCCCGATTCTTGTGGTCTATCATTTGCTCAACAGGTTTCCCATTTTTCCTGCACAACTGGCTTTTCAGCCTGAGGAACTGTGAATTACATTTTCCCCTCTGTGACTGAGCACAAAGGCATTGCTTTCATCTCACTCATTATGGCTCATGACAGATTGTTCTGGACTGCTTTCATACCAGTCTCCTGATCAACCAAAATATCGAGCAAGGTAGACATTGCACAGCACTTCCTTTTGTGGTTCTCGGGGTGTTGTGGAGGATTTCAGAGCTTGTTAGTCAGAGTATAAGTCTTTAGTGATGACTGACATCTCACTGCTTTGCTACAAGTACAACTTGAAACGAAACAGTGAAGACAAATTATAAAACAGGACCAAATTTGACAAGGAAACTCCACATTTACTCAGGCAGCGGTATTTTAAAAATGTCCTGGTCAGATTTCTGTGTGGTTCCCCTCGCCCTTGTGTCAGTCTAATCATCCTTGCTATTAGGTTACACTTCTGCTCGTTTATTTTAAACGTTGCCCACACTGCCCTCATCCAACCTGCCAATCTGTATCACCTCTAAGAAAGAGACAGGTTCTCTTGTGTGGCAAGCCCAGCATAATTGTATTCTCCTTTACACCAGTGCTATGGCTGGGTAAACAGAGATGTTCCCAGTGGCAAATGAGGAATCCTGTTCAGTGGTATCAATTTTCAGTGCTTTGGCTGCCTGAAATGAAGTATCTGTTAGTATGTTTACCATTGCTAGTCCAGCTTCTTCAGGCTGTATTGATTAAATTTTTGTACTGTAAAAATACCATTTTGAACCACAGCGAAATCGATATAGAGTGAGATTTTTTATATATATAAATTGGATTTGGATCAGGAAGAAAATCTTCATCAGATGAAAAATAAACCTGGGTGAAAAAAGTGTGATAAAAGATCTCAGAAGGGGAAAAAGTTGCGCTGTCATTTCCCCAGACTCTGTTGTATTGCCCTCTAGACCTTTCTGTCTGTCCACTGATTACTTTTCTACACAAATAAATTTTCAAGCAAATTGAGGCTTCCAGTTTAGAGAAGATACTTGTAAATAGATGTAGCATTATCAGAAACTACCTTACAGGGCTTTTTAAATGCAATTGCATTCATATATTTTGTGATACACAGTAGTGCTAATGGCAGCATTCCTACTAGAGGCCGGAAGAGTTATTTATAGAGTACCTAATGCATCAGGAATAAGTTCAATGAGATGATGATAGGATTATTTCCAGAAAGCAGTTAAAACCACCACTGTATGGATAGTGAAACATTCTGAGTAACAAACAGTGAGAATACAGCATTTTAGTTAGAGTGGGTTTATTTTATATGATGTGGCCTGTGGTAAGAAGATAAGAAAGGTAGTTAGGTATCTGCGAAGCAAGACATCAGAAAGGTTTTCTACATAGAGCTTATAGTAGGAAGGTTTAAAATGAAGTAATGTTTGGGGAATGAAGAAGTTTTGGGGAAGTTTTGCCTTTGGTAGATATCGTTGATCATTGTGCAATAATTGTGTCTGAATTGTACCAAATAGCAGTCAGGGTTGTGTGAAGTTCAGATCCCGCCCCCCATTTTTTTTCTGAAGTTACTGACTATTCAGTAGTTCTGCAACTCTGAGGAAGATCCAACCTCTTGAAGTGAATCTTTGTCTCCTGAGATAATGCTGGGCAAAACATGAAGAGTGCCTGGACCAGTCCTTTACTCAATTAGCTTTCTGCTGTGCTTGTTTTTAAACGAGTATGGCCTAGTGAGGCCGTACAAAAGTTTATTTTCTGGAATCCCTGATTGATTTCATAGCAAAACTCATAGATCTACTGAAGAGAAAATAGAAACAGGTAATCATGAGGGAAAGGGGGTACTAAATATGAATTTAAGTATTAGAAGACATCAAGAAGATACATAAAAAGAATGGTATTTAAGGGGGCTAAGGCACGTCCACGTTTGTGTAATGCATGGAAAACTGTAAATAGTTGGAATATGTTATGAGCCTCTCTAACATCATTCAGAGCCAGAAGTGGGGGCAGATGCAATTTAGGGAAGGACTTGTTTTCTCATTAAGATTTTTTCCAAATAATTCTTTTTTGGCTTAACATAGCTTTATATGCATGCTACAGTCTTGCTTTGTGACAGTGTCAGAAAGGATAAATATCAATAGCTGAATAAATTTAAGCATTCTAGTCTGATAATAGACTGTAAGAGAAAATTATTTCAGACATGTTTCAATTCAGGTGAGATGAATCTCACTCTTTGAGTGTTTTGTTGGGATGGGCCACCACATCGCACTTTGGGCAAGGACAAAATCTTTGGAAATGACTGTGAAAATTGTTTTAGAGAGATATATGAGAATAAATTCAGTGCAATAGTTTTGCAGAAAGAGTTGCTTTGAATTTATTCACCCAACTATAACACATTGTTGTGGTATTGTGAGGTGACCTTTAATATATTTCAGTTTCAGATATTAGCATGCAATGCATGAAGAGAAGCATAGGGAGTGTTGCAGCAAGAGAAATTTAGATTGAGAGAATATTTGTCTGTGAAGACTATCTGACAGTAGTATGAATTGCCTGTCATAGCATAGTCCTGTCATAGGTTCTCTGTTGCTGGGAGCTTTTAAGGGATGCCAGGTATGATTTAATTTGAAACAATAATAGATGATCCTGTGAAGTCCTTTGCAGCTCTGTTCTCTAGAAATTTATGTTAAATTAGATCAGTCATTTGGTGATGATCTGTCATAGTGATTTATTTCTGATTGTGCTAAATTTCACATTAAGTTCTGTGGCAAGTTCTCATCACATGTTCCTCGGTGGTGGTGAGGGTAAGGAAGAGATGGGCAATGCACCATTGCTGCCTCTCCACATAGGAACCTGATTTCAGTTTTCCAAAGGGAACATGTTCCCAAAACCTGGCAGCTGACAGGGAAGGACTTCAGCATTGATGTTTTGAAGACATTTGCAAATCCCTTTGATTTCCATCTCAAGCTTGAAGAGCAGGTGCCACTGAACACTGGTGTAACCCATGTAGCGCTGCTGTGTTGTCCCTAAAATAGCTGTCCCTTGCTTGATCATAGATCACAGAATGGTTTGGGTTAGAAGGGATCCTAAAGATCATCCAGTTCCAACTCCCCTGCCATGGGCAGGGGCATCTTCCACGAGACCAGGATGCTTCAAGCCCCATCCAACCTGGCCTTGAACACTTGAGGGATGGTTTATTGGCATAGCTGTGGTTGGCTAAGAATGTAAAAAATTACACACCTAACTAACTACTGTGACACTGTTGGAAAAGGCAAGATCAGATACAGTTAACATCCAGATTGCCAAAGAAGTTTAAGTAAACTGGGAAAATAAGATAAGCTGTATCATAAAAATAACATCTCTTCTAGTACGGATATGTAAAACTTGATGTCTGCATGAAACCTGTGCAGTGCACTCCTAGGTAACCTTCTTTAAGGGGAACAAATTTCCATTGGGTTTTACAGAAAAAAAAAAAAGCTGAAGTGCTTTTGAAACTCCTAAAACTTTACATTTTTGAACTTTTTTGTGGTGTAAAAAATTATATTAATAAAGTCAGTTGCTGAAAATGAAAGCTAGAACAGAGTTGTCTCCAGGACACGGCAGGAAGGTAATTTAAAAAGCTCAGGAACATTGTTGAAATTATCATGCAAAGTTATTAAATGCAATGGATATTTAAATTGAAAAAAACTTCTTTATTACGTCTAGATAGGTGATTTTTTTTGCTGCCTCTAGCAGTTAAGCTTATTGGGTGAGAGTCTCGGTATATTAATCTTTATGGAAAAACACTTATTAAAAAATGGATAGCAAAATTATTAATACTGAAAGTTTAGACTGTCTGTAGAACAAGACTCACCACTGAACAAAAGTATAATGAGTGTTTCATAGGATTTGGCCACTTTTGTTTACATATAGTTTTGTATTCTTAGCATGATTTTCTAGGAGTTATTTCTGACTCATGTTGAATTAACATTAAAATCTTCCCTTATCGTTAAAAATTATAAAATATTTAGCTTTAATTTCCCTTTTCATAACACATAAGTAGGAACTTATTATAAAACACATTTGAAAGAACTCATTGTTGACTTAGGTAATTAAAATGAAGAGTGTGGAGTGAATTTTTAATGCTTTTTAGATTAGCTCAGGAATGATCAACTATTTGTCTGCTTCTCAAGAATATGTGCAAATAATGGTTCACAGCTCACATTTTCCTTTTTCCAAGAAATTAATGAGGATTCAGAATTAAGGACATGTCAGTAAAAATTCTAGACTGAGCTGAACATTTTTTTTTAAGTCTCTTCTTCATTACTTGGTGTAAGTCTCAGGACTCTGAATTCTAGATTTGATGTAAAGTGTATTTGCTGCAAGTCTGAGGGAAGCTGCCGGGGTCGGCTGAGGCCAGCTGCCGGCACTCTGCCAGCACGATGCTCGCAGTGACTCTGCACGGCTGGGCTTGTTTCAAAAACAAAATTAACTTTCCAGACGTAAATTTAGATAACCTTGTTTGGATTTTGAAGTGTACAGGTACAAAAGCTGATGCAGGGCCATGAATTACTGTGAATTTGGGTGACTCAGTTAGTTTCCTGGGAACCATGAAAATTCACATGTCTTGAGGAGTGGATCTCTTAGCCACAGACCAGCCTGCAACTCAGCTTGCTGCACAAGGTCTGCTTTAGAGCTCAGGCAGGCAGGTGTCTATCCCACTAAACTATGACGAAGAGGAGTGGGAGAGAAGAGATGGGTTTGTGTAAGCCTACAAGCCTGAACACCAACATGGTCGAGGAACTTAAGGAATTGTGAGCGTGGCACTGTACATTGTAAGTATGAATGGCAATTAATGGAACAGCGCAAGTAAAGGCTTGTGATGTAATATCCCTGAGTCAACTAATCCAAACTGTACCTCATGTCACCTGCCTCCCTTGTTACCTTACATAAGTCCCCTCTTTGCTGTTGTCCTTTGCAGTCAGATGATGGCACAGCTTGTGGCTCCTCCGCAGGACAGTCTCTGTCCAGGCTGGGATTTGCAGCTTCTCACTTGTCCTGCCTGGCGTTGCTGCTTTGATCTCTCCTTGGGCTGATTTAGCTCAGCTAGCTATCAGGTATTAACCCAGGAAAATAAACTGAATAATTATCTGACAGTTCCATGATCTGAATCATCTCGTTATTTCCACATACTAAGCGCTAGGCAGGGATCACAGAGCCAGGAAATGGATGGAGAGGAGGAGGAAGAGTGGAATAGCTCTTTCAATCAGAGGAGACATTTTTGGCTGTGTCAGCTGCTGCACTGACCCACAGCTCAAGGCCCTTCCCCACTGTGCTGGCTCTGCTGCACTTCGTGGTGCTTCTGTGTCCTGTAGGACCAACTGCTTTGGAAGGAGGAAGATGTTCCAGCGAGCTGAACAGTTGCATTGTATCTGACTTGCTGTCCACCTTCACTTCTGTCTGAATTTTTGCCACATCGCCTTTATTTGAAGCTTGTTACCTATTTTATGTTACTGTATAATTTCCCATTGCAGTTGGTCCCTGAGCACTCACTGGAATAATTCATTTTGTCCAGTCTGCAGCAGAAACCCTTGTAACAAACACAAATGCTAATGTGGCTCCCTGCTACACGGAGGTTTCTGGGCTTGTTTATCTGCAGGAGGAGTTAAGAAATAGTTTTGCATTTAAAAACAGGACGACCCGAACTGATAATCCTTTTTTTGATCTTAGTTGTTTGAATTAGCTGTGGATTAAAGCTGCATGTTCTACCATAGCATTAATAGGATGACGTTAGGCTTGATTTCCCTTGCTTTGCATGAGAACTGTGTGGAGAATCTTGGATTTGCATGACAGAAGAATACATTATCACGGTAAACAGCATTTCTGAAGCCTTATGAAATCATCAGAAAGAATGTAAGTCTCAAGGTTGCCTCAGTGACGATAAATTGTGAGTTGGCTGAACTGCAGGTCAGCTAGGGTAGCTGAGGAAAGTGTCTGGACCAAACTAAGAAACCTCATTTCATTACATCTGGTGCTTAAAAAACTGGTTTTCATTAAACAACATTTAGACTCAATATTTTGGGGGAAAAAAAATCATTATTAGAAGGAAAGGCAAGAACTAGGTAAGTTCATTTCAAGTATGATCTTATGTGGGAAAACAGAACAAAAAAAAAGAAGTCTTATGACTGAAGATTATACGGACTGACCTAGGATATTTTTTCATAAGATAAGTAATCTAGTATCTCCACTTCATTAAAAATTAGGAGCTTAAGTTGTGTTTCATTTAACACATGTTATTCCATGTATGGGGAAAATAGTGGAAAACTTTATAACGTTTTAAGGTCTGTTTAATTTTGTGGTTTTAAAATGGGAACATGTGCAAGATTTATCCCTGTCCCTGCGGTAGGAATGTGCCTACATTGCCTTCAGCTCCATGCTGTTATTTCTTTTGTTTGTTTGGAAGATGAGTTTGTCATTATTAGATTCTGCAGGGTAGACAGACGGGGGATGCAGCCATGCATGCCATGTGTGGGAATGTTTTCAAGGTTTTCCACAGCTGGTTCTTTGGCCTGTTTACAGAGAGAGAAGTGGCAGGAGTTGCTAGAGCTGCTGACAGGGTCAGAAGTTCCGTGAATTGCTTTGTTTCCCCACTTCAGCCATTGCCACTTCTGTATTCCAATGCCTACAATCTTCCCTGAAGTGTTGGAATCGGTTGAACTAAGCCAGTCCCACAACTGCAAAAATCTGTGAGGTAGAATCTCAATCCAGAGGGTCAAAAACACCATCAGTTCCACTCACCTCAGTATACTGTAAACTACACAATATTTCTTAATATCCTCTTAACAATCTTTGCCACTTGAAGTAAAATATCAGAAGCAGTAATTATAATGAAGTAGAGGGAGATCAGGGGAGATCAAACACATCCCTCTAGCAGCCTAAATTCTTAAAGTAGCAGGTAATCTGTTAGATTTAATTCTCAGGGGTAGGCTGATGCCCCAACCTGCAAAGATAGGTCCAAATAATACCAGTGATCCTGTGCCAGTCTGTTTGGGGGTGATTCTTTTGTGATCTGGTGGGATCAGTTTGCTTCCTGATCATAGGAGCAAGTATTTGGACAGCTTCAGTATCGATGGAATAAGAAAGCAAGTCCTCCTATAGTCCTCCAAGCTATCTCCCAGGCTTCCAAGGAACAAACAAGTAACAAAACAAAAGAGCCAAGACAAATGATACAGCAAGGGGGAAGAAATCCTTTCTAGTACCTACAGGCAGGCAGTCCAAAGCATGAAGCAGTAGGTTAATACATGATCACCAGGCAGCAATCAAGACTTTCTAAGGTATAATGCCCCAGACTCAGCACAGTTTTTCATTTGAATATAACAGAGCAGTCTCTTTTCTTGTCTTCCTTATTCTTTTCCAAGAATATCATAGAATTGTATCATCAGATAATTATTTATATCTTGTACTCCAGTATAACAAAACTCCCTGTCCGAATAGTAAATTTAATTATTTTTATGTAGCTGATTTTGACTTCCTAAGGACTGTACTTTGCAGTTGCTTTTACTGAATTTTGTGTGATGTTCTTTACCATGCCTTCTGCTTCTGAATTTGAGTTTGACAGTGCTCTTGCAGTTTGTCACTCACCCATCCTTTTGATTGTGCTCTATGCTGTCACCCTGGCTATTAACAAAAACAAGGGCTAAGCTCTCACTCAAGGCAAAGCCAGGACGTCTTTGATGTCACTGTGCTGTTCCAGTTCTTTACTGCTTTTTTCTTTGTGTTAAAATGATTGGAAGATAAGATTTCAATTTAAACTTTGAAAACTTTTCTTGGTGTGTAAGTGACAGCATTTGTCACTACAAATGCTTTTAAGGTTGTTTATATACAATAGTTCCAAGATCTAAATGATCATTGTTTAAAATCTGTCAAGGCAAAAATCTTGCCACAACTAAATATGTTGCACTGACATTTGAAATCAGAGTAGACGTGAGTGTTTGGCTTATACTTAAGTGCTATCAGCTGCTTTCTGACAGGAAGAAGGAGGAGACATTTCTGTAGCAGGTTAATTGCAGGATAACAAGCAAATTTTGTCTCTTTGCAATAATTATTCTAAATAAATTTGAACTGCATGGAACCGTTCTATAATGAAACCATTCTTCTCACAGAAAACTTTAGTATACATGGAAGTAGAATTGCAATTGGTGTATGGTGATGTATTGAAACTATCACAACTTTCATACCACTTCACGATCAGGGCTGTTCTGCAGTGCGCAGGTAGACAAATTCTTCCGAGGGCAATGAAGGAGGTGTTACTTGAAACAGCTTTCCTAGTTTCTTAGCAGTTGACTCATGAAGGTCAGGAAGGGAAAAAAAGTCTGAATCCTCAAAAGCCATTTTAGAACTAGGGGGATCTGAATGGCCTGTAGGTCATGTAATGTTGTATACTGCTCTCAGAGTGATGTGCTTGCCTCGTCTCTTACTCCCTGTTACCTTTCTGGTGGCTCTCTGTACTGCAGGTAAAGGCCATTTTGGCATCACTACATTTGAATATCTAAAAGATTGGTTTGCTTCTATGTATTTTATGTGCCACTCTATCCTTTAATTCAGCTCACAATATTTGAGTTTGTAAGAGATTTTAGAATTGAATCTCAGAAGAAATCAGTCAAAAGATACGGACTTTTTCATGTCTTTTGTCTGGTTTAGACCTATTACTCTACCCTCTGCAAAGCCATCATTGGCAGCCCCCACCCCAAACAAATAAATGATCTGACAAGTAACTGCTAAAGAAGGAGGCAGCCAGATTTCATAAGGTCTGTACTGAGTGATAAAATCCCATATTTTATCCAACTGATGAGTGATAGTCATACAGAAGTGAATTAGTCTTGATGCAAAGTCTATTTGCAGTATGAAAGTGCTGTTCCACATGGTGTACTTTTGTTTTCCTGTGCAGAGCTGTGTACCCTGGACTGTGGCAGCCACGGGGTCTGCTCCAGAGGGATATGCCAGTGTGAAGAGGGCTGGGTGGGACCCACCTGTGAAGAGCGGACCTGCCACTCCCACTGTGCCGAGCACGGGCAGTGCAAGGACGGGAAGTGTGAGTGCAGCCCCGGATGGGAAGGGGACCACTGCACCATTGGTAAGGGGGTTTTGTGCCTCAAGAAATGAAATACATAAAATCTTAAACCAGTCCTACACAGATCTACCACAGCCATCATTCTGATTGAAATCTGTTGGGAAAAACAGAGACTCAGAATCCAGACAGGTGTAAAAAAGGTGCCTCTGCACCCTGCTTGTCCCACAGAATAGCAGCTTGGCACAGGTTTCTGTATAGAGGAAATAACATAGATTAAGTAATTCAAAAAAAAAAAACCAACACAAAAAGGAGAAATATCTCAGTCCTAACATATCTTTGGGATGTGTTCATATGTGAACTTTGAAGTCAGGAAAAAACACTGTTTAAAAAATAGAAGGTTTGAGGGGACAAAGCTATTATTTAGCTTATGTAATTCTTGCTTTAAATCTCTTGCCTTTCTGTCTCAGGATTTACATATTTTACTTACTGCTAATGGTGTTTTTTTCTAGAGATGACTTTTAACAATATTTCTAATAAGGTAAAGCTTTAAGATCATTTTAGAAGTCATTAGTCTACTATAGAAATGTGATAGTTACATTTTTAATGACATTCAACAGTTTTTTGCAAAGTCTAAGAGTGTTTCTCCCTCAAATGTCCCAAAGTGAGATTATTACCTTATTTTCAGAGATGAGCAGTGTAAGGTCTCACATTTGTTTCTTGAAAAAAAATTGAGAATGTGTTATCTTTGCCTTGAGTGCTTTAAGATAATTCATGCCCTGGCTCAAGAATTTACTTAATCAGATTTGCTAAATCAAGAATTAGGTTTGTGATGGAGGAGCAGCCTAATTTTCTGAAGGTTGTTTAGATCAAATCCAGAGAAGGACCAAAATACTTAAAAAGATAAATAGACCTGCTCTTCACACTGTAGGTAGTGCCAGGTGTGGCCCCTGCACACTTGTCATCAAATGGAGAACGATCACAAACAGTGTTCTGGTCACAGCGGCAGGAATAGATCTGTCTGCAGGAAGAGGGAGACATTTTATATCTAACCAACAGGTGTCAAGCCATAAGGAAATGTATTTTCATTTGGTAGAGAAGTTTGATCCATCTCAGTTTTGTTCTTTTTTTTTTTAAGCTCACTACTTAGATGCTGTTCAAGGTAAGTTTTTCATATCAGCATTCCAAAAAATATATGAAAATATTGGGAATGGAGTGTTTTCTGTTACCCATTTTGTTTGAGCTTCTGTACTGCTAAGTTCCCAGAATAGATGGCACATTTGTTTATGGAGCTATATGTAGATATATATGCACACATGGAGAACGAAATTTACAGCAGAAAATGCAGTTTTTAATAAGTAATGTGCTCAACTCATTTGCAAAGTTTTAGCAATATAAGCATGTTTTACAGGGCCATCTGATGTGCTGAGTTAGGCAAATCCATTCTTTGCTCTTGTTTACCATCCAAAGTAATGCCAGAGCTGAGGACTTGCTAAAAAGCTTGTGTTGATACTGTCTCCCATGAGAACAAAAATAAAATTTTTTGTCATTTATGCTTGAAGTAAGCTTCTTTTGATAGAGAAGTACTCTTGTTTTCTAAAGCTGTCTGTGCCAGATGTGATCTAGTTCTCTTCAAATCATTTGATACAAGAGTTAAATTTGATGTTGCTTTGTGTCTGGTGCTGTTCATTTGATTCCTGTGCCTTGCCGCGGGTCCTGCTCATTCATGTCAGTGCAAGAACCCTCCCCCAGTGTGACAGCAGTCCCTCTGCCTGGGCCACGCTGAGCAGAGCAGTGATGCACAGCTCCTTCGAAAAATGCTGCCCACTGAAATACCAAACCAACCATTAGTTCAGAAAGACCTGAGTGCTTAATTTCTGTTTCTTATTTTATTTCTTTGGAATTAGATAATAATAAAAGCATGTAGGCATTTGTTTTATTGCATTTATAGACTTAGAGGATAACCACATACAGTAGCAAAATATGATCTTGTACAAGAAATTAATTAGCTCAGCAGGACAGTGATTGAAAGTGGAAAAACATCCACATTACCCGAAAGAGCTCTCACATCCTACCCTTTCCCCCAACTCCCTGAAAGAGACTTTTATAGTATATTTGGTGGTTGCCAAGTTCATGTTGTTTTGAAGTAGCATCTTCCGTAACTCCATGTGAGAAAATGATGCCACCCATCTCCAGTTTTTCTGAGCAAGAGGGTCAGACTCTCTGATCCCCCTGTTTGCAGATGTGATTGATAAACTGTGCCAAGGACGAGAAGGAGGGAGATCATGCGTCTCATGTGAAGTTGCCAGGAAATGCACTGCATGTGGGGCTGTGAATCACAGCCTGACAGACCAGACTCTCCGACTGGCTCCTCCAAAGTCCATTTGGAATATCTTGGAGCTGTCAGGCAATGAGTCTTTTTTCTTCCTCAAAAAAACCCTCTCTCTGATAACACCTATGTGTTGATGATCAGTATCAGGTGCAGGGGCTTTCAGACCTTCTATGTCCATGCTGGCAAAAAGAAAGGAGCCATCTTAGAAGTGATACCACTCACTCTGTCAAACTTATTGCCAATTGCCATTGCTTTATCCATTGTCCTTTGGCTCCATGTGTGATATGGTGAGGATCTGACAAATGTCTGAGCTGGCACTGCACTATGCAAGCAGATGGACATGAGTGTACACATCCAAGAGACCATTCCTCTCTCACTCTTACAGGCAAGAAATCTAGATGTGAATGTCCAAAGTACTGTTGATTCAGAGCTTGCAAGTATATAATCAAGAGGATGCTGCAGTCCTTGGTGCAGTTTTGATCTAGAATCAGCACCACCAAGGGGCATGTGTTGGTCCTGTTAGAATCAGCTATAAGGGGAGAAAGTGGAACAGGAAGGCAATGCTCCCTCAGTTGCCTTCTGTAGGAAGGGTTGTGTTGCGTCATAAATCAAATTGGCTTTTTCTCAGTCAGATGAGTATTTATGAACAGAATAAAAAGGTCACTTCCACTCCCTGCAATGTGTAGGATTATGTCCACAGATGCTAGCTTGTCATTTAGACAATATTTTCCATGTGTATCTTTGATATAAATCTTGATTATGTGTATGATATTGTTAGTGAACTACAGTTTATTTATCAGTAGAGAAAGAGATGGACATGACTTTAGAACTCTATAGCATGGCTTTACTCACTTTTTTCCTGTACACAAAATATTAAACACTAAAAAAATGCTCATTCTTCACTGAGAAACTACCTTTGGGCAAACAAAGGGAGGAACCAAGTTGGGAGGTTTTCCATATTCATCCAGAAATGTAAGTGGCTTGCAAGCTATTTGAAGGCAGAAAGTATTATGCTGGAAGCAGGAATGTTAATGAATAATTGCAACTGCAAAATAAGAGAAAATATCCCTTCATGAAGGCTTTTTTTTACACTTCCTATTTTAGATGGTTGCCCAGGTCTCTGTTATGGAAATGGGAGGTGCACTCTTGATCAGAATGGGTGGCATTGTGTTTGTCAAGTGGGCTGGAGTGGCTCAGGATGTAACGTTGTCATGGAAATGGTGTGTGCGGATAACCTGGACAATGATGGAGGTATGATACATCATTCATGTGTCTCTGTTTATCTGTCACATCCTTGACTGCCATTTAAATCCATAGTTTTGGTGTATGCTTTCCTTTTTATCACAAAATGTCAGTGTTTGTTTGCTCAAACAGTTGTTCCACTGACTTCATCTGAAGCAGCACAGTGAGGGAGCAGACCCTTGTGCTGGATGCTACTGAAGGCAGAAAAAATCTGTGGCCGTATCTACCATCCCGATACCTGATTTTTTCTCATAAAAAGCAAAACAGAAGTGTAATAAGTAATTTCCTCTATCTCCTTTCCACTCTTCCTCATAATTCTGTCAGTCTTTCAGAAAAAACAGCCAAGAGATACCCAAATGAGAAAAACCTCTGCCTGTCAAAATGCATCCAGTTAGTCTTCTATTATTATTAATTTAATATATTTTCAAGCATAAAGCACACATTTACAGTTGCCTTTTTAACATAAGTCTTTCTCTTAATGTTTCTACTGAGACACACCACAGTTCTTGCATTTATCTGGACCTAGTTTTGAAGGACTGTTTAGGAAACTAGCGTAGAAAGTAGGTAGAAGAGATTTTGGAAAGTACCATAAACTGAGCCCTGTACTGCAATAATCATTTGCTCCTTTCTATCAGTTGAACAAGGGCATTTGGCACCAGGTGCTCCTCCTCTTCTACCTCAGTCCTCTGTGATCTTGATTTCATTCTAAGATTGTGTAAGTTTTAGGTTTGCTGGGGAAAAACATAGTTCTTTCATAAGTTGGTCTCTGCTTCCTTTCCAATAGTTTGTTCTAATACAATAGTTGGAGCTTTTTTTTAAAGAAAAACCATCCAGACTCTCTTTCAAACTTGCCAGTGGGAGAGAAGCCACAATACTCCTCACTGGTTGCTCTCAGAGTTAATTCTTTTTCCTATCTGTTTTAGAAATACTTATTTACTAAATAGTCAAGGACTGTTGCTTTTCTCTCCTTCACCTACTACCAGCCTTTACCGTGTGCTTGTCCCATCCTCAGAGCTGTGCAGCTTTCTCATTCAGAGAGTGGATTCAAGGCCAGGTTGGATGAGGCTTTGAGAAACCTGATCTAGTGGAAGACGTCCCTCCCCATGGCAGGGGGTTGGAACAAGGTGATCTTTAAGGTCCCTTCCAACCCAAACAGTTTTATGATTTTATGATCAGCTCCAAGCATGGTTAAATTTTTCTCCTTAGATTGTACACTGAGATGTATTAAAGTACAAATTATCTTATTGTGTCACACTTAAAGACCGTATCAGTGTCCTGGGTGAGATCTTATACTCGACTATAGGGCCAAACCTTGCTATGATGATTGTTTTCTTCTAGGTCATTGATAAATTAAGCTTGATATAGATCCAAGAACTGAGGTCACTGTGGGACTTCAATAGAAACATTCTGACTCAGTGATGATTCCTCATTTACAGATATATTTTGAGACCTTCTGATTTTGTATCCTGTGGGCTCTAAGACCCTGCTGTCCTTTGGCAAAGACTTCCTCATTTCTGAACCCTATTCAAAATCACCTTATTCCTCTCATATCCTTCCTTTTCCATCTTATTTCCAAGGGGTCCAACAACCGTGTCTCTGCCCACTGTCTCTCCTACACTAATGTGTGTCCCAGTCACACAAGGTCCCACAGCTGGCATCCCTGCCCCGCTGTGCTCTCCCATCTGTCGGTGCTCTCCCCTGCTGTCCGAGCCACTGACTCACCTGCCTGCACTCTTACCTCTGCCCACTCAAACCCTGTTTAGCCTGTAATGTATGGAAAGCATTTTCTGATGCACTCTATGAACTGGCTCTGTATAAACTGCCCTGTACTGTGATTTTGGGTGCTTTATATTCTGCAATAACAGTGATTTATTGGAAGAGTTGGCAGTTTTAACTCTAAATCTCCTTGAATTTGTCCGTTTAAGGCAGACACTTAACATCATTTCACTGCAGGTTTTAAAAGCAATTTTCTTTTTCCTTTTTAATGGCAGCATAACATGGACTAGGACAGCTCTGTTGACATTAAAATTAGAGATGAGTGCAGAGAGAAATATTTAATTAATCTGACTACTACAGATGGGCTAAATGTAATTAAATTTTCTTCACAATCAATTTCGTATAAGAAAAGAAAATTCTATCTACATATTATAACCACTTCTCTTTTTATATATATATATATATATATATATATATATA